>CM031238.1:59598550-59765916 GCA_018340775.1 Taxus wallichiana var. yunnanensis | reverse complement strand
ACTTGTATGATTCACTCAGGAAGTCTCTTCCTCCCGGTATTGGGCCGAAGCGGTGAATTGTGAAAATTACATTCGTAAGGCTTGTGTTCCATTACCAAGGCGGTAAGAGGGATGACACCCTTTGAAGCCTGGTTTGGATGTAAGCCTGATGTTGAGCACTTTCGAGTCTTTGGATCCAAGGCTATGGCTTAGATTCCCAAGAAGAAATGCAAGGCTTTGGAACCACAATCCAAACCTTGTATCTTTGTAGGGTATCCTGATGGTGTGAAGGGATATCGATTGATGAATTCTACTTCTCATGAGCTATATATTTAGAGAAGTGTTAAGTTCAATGAGTCTTCTTCGACTTCTACTTCTCCACCTATAGAGGTTCTTCAGCTCACTGATTCAGATTTTGACTCATCAGATGATGATACTGTTGAGCGTGCTCCTCCTCAAGATCCTCCCGACCATCTGACCTTTTAGTCTTCTCGGTTCGACATAAGAATGATGATGAGGACTATGTCCCTTCTCACTCAAGTGAAGAATCTTCGACTTTGAGCTCATCGATCCTCCTGGTCCCTTTGGGCCAAGAAAATTTGCAAAGTGCCGAAGATTTAGTTAGAGATACTTCAGACATGAGACATACTCACTCAAATTTCGCTGGACCCCACTCTTTCTTCACTCTGCTTCCCCGATCCACAGCTCTTCCGTGGAGGCTTCCGGTATTCTTGAGTGGGATTCTTCCATGGATGAGGAGTATTCCTCTCTCATGAAGAACGATACTTGGGATCTCACCACTCTTCGCTCAAAGTGTAAGTGGATGTTCCGAATAAAGTATGGAGTAGATGGAGACGCCAAAAATTTTAAAGCATGATTAGTAGCTAAGGGTTTCTCCTAGATAAAGCTAGGGTCGATTATACGAAACCTTTGCTCCGGTTGTAGAAGATGACTTCTATTCAACCGACTCCTAGCCATTGCCGTAGCAAACAGATGGAAAGTCCATCAAATGGACGTTAAGAGTGCCTTCCTTCATGGTGACCTAGAGAAAGAGATCTATATGGAACAACCTTCGAGTTATGTCCAAGATTCCTCCTCGTTTGAAGTTAAAGAAGTCTCTTTATGGCCTTAAACAAGCCCTCGCTTGGTATGCCAAGATGGACTCTTCTTACTTACATCGTGGTTTACTAGTGTCACTCGATCCAAATATTTATATTCTATGCAAGATGACTCCATACTCATTCTTGTTCTATATGTTGATGACTTGTTGATCACAGCAAAGGCTTCTTCCTCTATTATTGATTCTCGTGAAGATTGCCTTAGCCAACAAGTTTTCCATGAGTGACTTAGGTCTACTTCATTACTTCCTTGGGATCCAAATTTCACAATCGACTTCTCGGGAATCTTGATTTCACAACCTAAGTATGCTCTTGATTTGCTAGCTCGGGTTTCAGTATGTATGATCGCAAGTCTTCTCCTACTCTTTTTCTCGGGGTTAAGTTGGTTTGATTGCTCTACTCCCTTGGTCGATGGTACTTTTACCGCCAGCTAGTTGGGAGCTTGTTGATCTACTTGACTCACACTCGACCGTATTTATCATATGTTATTGGGATCATGTCCAGCTCATGTAGGAGCCACATGAGCTGCATTGGAAAGCAACTAAACAGATCCTTCATTATGTTCGTGGCACTTGCGCCGATGGCATACACTATCATGGAGGGGTTGATATTGACTTGATTAGGTTCGCATATTTTGATTGGACCAAGTGACTTAGACCATCGAAATCTACTCGGCTATAGTTTCTCTCTTGGTTCGGGTCCTATTAGTCAGGTTCAAAGCAAGGCGTAATGCAATTGCGATATCATCTATAGAGGCGAATATAGAGGAGTAGTTAACGCTCACTGGGCTTAAGCTATTTGGCTACACGGGGTATTCTAACAGTAGTTTGGCATCCACTTTTGGTGGCCTACCATTATCTACTATGATAACACGAGCACTATCTCTATTTGCGAAATCCGGTTCAAAGATCAATGGATGAAGCACGTTGAGATCCATATGCACTTCATACCAAAGAAGAGTATCACACCAAAGGCATGTCGATTTAGAGAGAATTTGAAGAGGTTGTTTGATAAGAAGGTCACTCCTGGCTTTCAATGTTGGATATCTAGTTTTTTGTGGGATAGCAGAAATGAAGATAAGGCAAACAAGGTAAATTTGACGCATTGTGGATGGGCCCTTACTCCATTGATATCAACATGGTGAAAATACCTTTTTCTCAAGGACTTAGATGGGGAATTGCTTGAACTTCTTGTTAATGGTAGGCATCTAAATAATTTCTTGGATTAATCCCCAAATTTTAGGTATGCACCACTTATACAATGTATAATGTTTGGATTTTTCTCTATTTTTGGTGTTGTGTCGGGCCATGGTTTGCCTTGGTGTGTGGCAGACCATTTTGTCGATTTCTTAGCTAGTTTTTGGTGGCTTTGACTCACGACTCTGTTTTCCCAATGGATTATTTTGGCACTTGGTCTACTTTTGTTCTTATGGCACTCATTGGAAGTGCCCATCCCCGAGCAGTGAGCTAATGTTGGTGCCCATTTTGATACTCTACCATTTTTCCATGTTTCCCTTTTCTCTTTGTGCTCTAAAACATTTTTTACTCATGAAATCGATGATGTGAAGTTGTAGCTCCATTCTTGTGCATTGATTGTTTGGTAAACTCATTACCTTGCCCTAATTTGCATAAGGAGAAGTGCATTTTTGCCCTATTTCGAGAAACAATGGCTTGGATTCTCCCATCCTTCACATTTGATGAAAAAACAACTTGTATATGCATTTGAATTCTCCCATCCTACCATTTTTCCCCATGTTTTCCGGCATGGACACATATAAACTAAATAAGTATCCGCCAGTGAAAAGAATCGCACATCTTGTTACGAAGCTAAATGACCAGGAAAGGTGGTCACAAGTGAACACCATGTGGCTATATATTGTGAGGAGGATGTCCAAAGGGGTATTCTACAATATTTTAGGCTATATTGTAGAGATGATAGTTGAGGAAGTGCACACATCAGGAAATATCATCTTTGGGGTTGTTCTGTTGTCACTGGTGTTCATGGAGATCGAGTACGTGATGGACCAAAATAGAAGATATGGGAGTATCCCATGGAGCATAAATCACTAGTGGAGTGGTTCAGAAAATACCTATGTGAAGGATCCATGACAAAACCAATAAGAAAATGGCCGAGAATTGAGTAACCGATAGGCTCGCGCGGCCTTTGAAGAAGAATGGCACATCCCTAAGGAGTTACCTTCAGTGGTTGGAAAGGTAGTTCAGTTCGTTGTATACCAAAGCACTTTCGCATAGCATGGTTTGCCATGAGGGATGGAGCATGGATCCCTTGGTGTAAGTTACCATATGCCTTCATATCAAGGTACTTCTAGGTATCAGTACATAGGTTCTCATACGCGTGACACCTAACGTTCAATGCTGACAAAGTAGATTGTGACTACCACACACTAAGGAAGAAATATGTATATCCAAGATGGGGTGTGTAGACATTCAAATTCGTGTCTTACGACCCCTTGTGACCCGCATCCCATTTCGCAACCTAACCTCATTACCTAAACCTTATACAATTATTTATTAATTACCTCAGTAATTGATAAATCCCCATCACCTCACCTCGCCACCTCATTTTGCCACCTCATCATGACCTAGCCCTAATCCTAAACTAACACTAATTAAGACCTATGACTTGGTCTAGACTCACATCCATAACTAATGCCTCCTTACTCGCACTCCAAACCCGACCTTTCTACCACTTTGACCAAGCCCGCAATCGATCTCTCGGGAGAAAGTAGGGAAGGTGGGCTATTTTACTAAAAATAGCCTACTTTTTCCTCCACCGATGCGGTTGCCTACTTGACCACCGTCGGTTACACGTAACCACCATCGGTTCCCTGTAAATGGCCTCCCAAACCAAAAACAAAGGATCGGAATTTCATTTTCGCAGACGTTGTCGAATGATTTTTGAATGAACAGAGATCATCGGGAGAAGAAAAAAGTAGTCCAGATCTTCACTTGACCGAGCAGAGAGACGAGTGAAGAAACCGAGAAACATTTACAAAGAAAGGAGATCAACTTGCGTCTTTGTCAAAACCAAGTAAGTCACATCTTGTATGTCTTCTCGTTATAACATTTCTTATGCCTTTTGAATTACATGGGCCCTCATAAATCCATCCTCGAATCCACTACCAAAGATGCATATTACCTCCAACTATCATTCATCTACCTCTCATCCCCTTATTTCCTAATACCACCTATATACATGCCCTTACAAACAACACAACTACCCCATAAAGCAACCAACCTACAGATCAGAACCCATGGTATCGGTTATCGAATCGCATGATCGGTTCCTTCCGATCAAAACTAGAAAACCAGCCTTTCCCCTACCCAGTTCAACGAAAGCAACTTAATTGATATTTTACGAGTCTTTTGTGTTAATTCATATTAGGTGGAAGCCGACCACCTTCGAAAGGAAGTTTTATATTTCCAGGCCCAAGGCAGTTTCCTCATTTATTGTCTAATCAAAATCTTGTGGTCTTGTGTTCTTATTTTGCAGTAGTCCTTCCAAGACAAAAAGGAGTTCTTCGCAATCACCGATCTTTCTCTACGGTATGCGCACACCATCTTGACATTTAATGTATTTCTCCTAGCCCTAACCCTATCTGCTTTTAAAAGGAATGAAAGGATAGTAAACAACTCTATTCCTGTAAGCCGAATCATTCTGAGCGAAACAAACCAGCAACCTACCAATTTTACCAATACTGAAGTTTGTTTCTATTCCCTGACATGATTGAAACCCCTACTGTGAACTCCCGTCCATGGTTGTTGTCACTTTCGAAAGCAAGCCGCCACCATGGTTTCACATGCTTGCTTCTGCATTTTTGGGTCAATCACCCCCTTCACATTCGTGGGGAATCCTACGGATACTGTGGCGAGGTTCCTAAAATTCCCCGTGAAGGACTTTGCCAAATTTCTCGGATGCTAATCCTAGACTGCATAATACTATTTGTCTCATACCCTCACCGTACGCTGATGGTCAGCTCTTTGTTGGCATGCCTATTAGTATAGCTGCTCATTTAGCCCCACTCCGCCCGATAATACCGCCTTACTTCCGTGCATCTTTAGCCCCATCTCCTTATCCGATAGCCTTCAGAGGTTCATACGACTGATTGGCTTTTCTTTGGCTAATCTTGGACCCACATATCATTACCACCGATACCCCTACCTCATCTCTCTTGCAGACTACTCCATTCATGACTTGCTCTCTGCCACCTATCCACATGAGCTTTCCTTCTCAAGCTCCGCCTACCTTTTCATTCCCATACACGTATCCAGTAACCTCAACACCTTATATGGGACATCCCTATTCTGTCACCTCAACATATTCATCCTCCATACCTTATCAACACTTAACCCCACCATTGTCCAGTGGAGGCCCTTGGCCCAATTTGCCTCTGTTTGCCACAACCGCACCATCATCTCATCCAACCACAGATTTCATCAAACAAATGATGGACAAAATGCAAAATCTGGAGGCTTCTGTGTCGGGAAGTCGTAGCACCTTGACATACGAGCAAGTTTGTCGGGAGCCCATTCACCCTTCTGTTCCCCTTCACTCATATCCTCCTCAATGGGAACTACCGAAATTTACTCGTTTTAATAGTAAAGAGGATCCTCAACAACACTTGCGATCATTTAGACATGCTTGTTATTTGATTGCCCATGATGATGCCTTGCTACTCCGCACATTTCCCATGTCCTTATCAGGACCCGCCTTGAGTGGTGGTAAGTTGCTTTAACCCAGCACTCAATCTTCTCTTTTAACCAACTAGCCCAATCTTTCTTGGATCACTTCTCCATTAACATTGCTAAGAAAGTATCCATCACCGACCTTTATGCCATCCGACAATTCGAAGATGAATCTATCGCAGATTTCGTTGGACGATGGCGTGGCCTTATCAACCAACTTACATATGCCTTGCCTCAAAGTCGAACTTATCGAACTTTTCACGCGGGCATGTGCTAAGCACATTTCTCCTACTCTTCAAATTCAAACTTTCCGCACATTTGATGAGGCCTTTACCATGGCTCGAAAACTAGAAATTCGAGCCTTAGAAGAAGAGAAATTGCGGTTCATAACAAAAACCCCAATTTCCGAACTCCTGATTCTACCAATAAACCAAATACCACCACTCCTCACGCGTCCACTTCTTCTAAATCAAAAGGAGTTGTCCACACGGTGATGGTTAAATCTCAAACACCGTCTAATACCCCACCAAAACCACCTATAAGTACAAAGCCGAGCCCATCAACTACACTCCTTGGGAGAAACATATGGTGTGATATTGGAAAAATTGCTCAAAGCAGAGCCATTACATTACCCTCTGTTAAACCTCATTCGGATTTGATTCCACTCGCGCCATACCTTCCCGGTACAAAGAAAATGACTTTCAGTAACTTCCACCGCGTGAAGGGACACAGTCATGAGAACTGCAAGATGTTGAAAAATATAGTGCAGGAAATGGTTGATGCGGGGGATATAACCCTCGATAATCCTAATGCCCCTGCCAACCGAAATTTGAAAATCTTCAACAAACCATTCCCAAATCACTCTTCCAACAAGAATACAAACTAGGATATCTTAAAGAGGAGAGTGTTCATGAGATCCATGCAGTCTTTGATACCCAGCCCAAAGCCTCTATCGAGAAAATTTTGAATCAAGCCTCTTCACTAACACAGGAGCCCGAACCTCCTTTACCACCATCGAACCAAAGCGAAATCATTCCTTTACCCATAAAGGAGTTAACCGCCGACTCTTCTTCCCATCGATGAGTTTGCTTATACCACATCCCTACAAGACTACGAACGGATGTTATCTAATCTATCTATTTCCCAGACTTCCCCTTCTACCACTCTTGTTGCACAAGAGGAAGGTACGCCACTCCTTTTGACATCCTTAGACGAGAAATCTCTTGCACCGACATCACCAAATTCTTTAACCATGACGGATCCTCTCGAACACGCCCTCTTACCTATTAGTTCTTCATCGCCTAAATCTTTTCAACGACCGGTTGACCTCTTAACATCTATTGATACAGTGCCTCATCTACTCACTGTATCACACCCACAGTGGACTGGAATCACAACCCACCTTTCTTCCGTACCAAATTTACAATTCAAACCTAAAGACTGTCATTCTCCAGAGGATAGACAAATCCTATGGGAACGTTTGAGTACCCCTTATTCTACTCAAATGCAGATGACCGATCCTGAGACCTCCACCATATACCCGAAGTGTTTACAGAAGCTTAAAATGCCCATGTTCTCACCTTCACCCCCCTCACCTCTACCAAATGCCTCGTCCACTTCTATTAACTTGGCCAAATCTTCCCCTACGCTTGGGACCTTACCCATACCCAGTCTAACACACCCGCCTAAGCGACTAGATTTGTCCAAGAATAAAGCCGCCCCGCCACCTAGGAGACACACTCAACCCGTGCCTCTATCACAATCAAAACCATCATCGTCATACCTACCTTCCATATTGGGACCTCATCCTTCCACCTTGCACCAATATATCACACCTCCTGCGTTTTCTCTAAAAAGACATACGCCTTC
The DNA here is from genome assembly GCA_018340775.1 of Taxus wallichiana var. yunnanensis. Classification (NCBI taxonomy): domain Eukaryota; kingdom Viridiplantae; phylum Streptophyta; class Pinopsida; order Cupressales; family Taxaceae; genus Taxus; species Taxus wallichiana. The sequence continues at coordinate 59,758,244 of CM031238.1, read as the reverse complement.
TGCACCTATACCGAGATCTAAGGGTATATCAACATTATCACCCCACGTATCCTGTCCACCCATCAACCCTAAACAAACTCCATCATCAAAGGATTTATTTTCTGTCACTCCCCTTTCTCCGTGGTTGTTTCCCGCTACCATGTCATCTGTAGCCTCATCATCTAACTAGCCGAACGTAGCTCCTGCGCCAAAGAAACCACGTTTAGTGAAAACCACGTGTCAACACCCCTTGGCTAAACCACCACCCATACGAACCAGCCACGCCCAAACATTACCAAAACCCGCAGTAACCAATACCCTCATCCTCCTCCGATTTTGACCCACTCAAAGGATCTTACGCTAAAATCCTTGCCATGTTGGTAGAGAATGCGACCATTTCCCTACCCCCACTTAGACCTTATGACCCATCTAAACCTCGGCCTGTAGGTTACGATGAGTCTAAAATCTGCGCTTATCACCGCACACCAGGACATGATGTGGAGGGATGCAAAGCTTTAAAAACCATCCTTCGTCAGTCACCTCTCCCAGATAGAAAGGTTAAGAAAGACAACTTACGAAGGGAGAGACCTTTAGCTTCAATTCCCTCTCCTATACCATCTATCCCCGCCTCACCACGATCTATCATTATTACAACCCCACCTCTTGAAGACCATAATTTATCCCAACCATCTTCCTCATCTCAGGTTTATGAGATTAATATGATTAGTGTTGCTACTCGAGCGCAGAAAAACAATGAGAAAGTGAAAGAAAGCACACCTGCGTCCTCTCTTTCTCCGTCTAGCATCCCGATTACACCACCACCCAAAGTGGTTATTCGTGGACCCGCTTACCCCGTCTCTAATGGAGTTTCCCATCGAGCCATGATCAAACAGCTTCACCAATCACCCGTCAAAATGACACTATATGATCTCATTCAGACTTCTGAATCTCATCGACAAGCTCTCGTTGAAATTCTTCAAGGGATCGAGGTCTTACCTAATGAAACCCTGCCTGTTGCCTCCATTCTAACACCCAATCACGTTGCCTCTCTCACCAAACAACCCACCGCCCCAACCACTTCTGTCTCTGTACCACAAGCTGCATTGGTCAGTTTCTCTGAAGATGAAATTGTCGATTTTGGGCATGTAAGATCCCGACTCGCCTGCTTCATCTCAGCTTACGTCCGGGACATTCGTGTACGTCGTGTTATGATTGACGGGGGTGCTAGCCTAAACATCATCTCTTCAAAAGATTTTCAACAAATGAATATCCCTTCTAGCTACATGTGTGCCAACCCCATCATGTTGCGGTCATTCAATGACGCTATTACCTCTACCTTAGGCACCGTGATCCTCAACATTCGGGTAGGACCACGTACTTTACCCGAACTCTTCTATGTCCTTGAGGGAGAGTTCCAATATAATATATTGCTGGGTCGTCCTTGGATCCGGGCCATGGGATGCGTTCCCTCAACCTTACATAGATGCATAAAATTTGAGTACGAGGGGAAGTCCTACACCGTAAAAGCTGATCCTCCCCCCTTTAAAACCTGCAATATGTTATACCGCCCTAACGATGTGCTTATACCAATCAAGACACCCATACATTCAACCCAACCATCCTCTTCAAATGTACCTCAACCATCCACCTCAACCGCGCCTACGCCTTCAACTGATGAAACCACCGTCGCAAAAACCACTTCCCTTCCCGCAGCTAACATCCCAACCTCCGACCCCTTAGTAGATGTTTTTCAACGCCTTACGCTGGGGGAGTACCGCCTATATAACGTTAGTTCTTTCCATACCCCATAGGAGTACGGACAGGTACATGCCCATCCTAACTATGACCGTCGTGTGGGGGAAGTAATCTCCTACGGACCACCTCACTGCCGCACTAACCTAACGTATGGGGGTGTCGACGCATCTTCCATTGCCCCTGAGCCTCCTCTTGGTGTGGTTCCTTTCCAATCCGATTTTCAATACCTTACAAATCGTCGCTTTGCCCTCACCTTCTTGACTCGCTGTGCTTGGAAAGGCTTTGGTTTTGGTCTTTATGAACAAGGCCGACATACGCTCATCCCCATCACCACACGCAAACACAATGATCGTAGTGGTCTCGGATTTCAAAAACACTTACATCGAAAGAACCTCGTGACAGTTACCTTCTGGAAGAGAACGACGTTACCCCTAACAAACCATCATCACCCACTTTGCCATCATCACCCACTGAGTCGATAGATCACGAATCTATCCCTCCTAACTTTTTTTTTTCATAAATGCTATCTTCTTAGGCCCTCTCACTTATCAACGCGATAATGAGGACCCCTCTTCTATCCCCCTTCTATATCCAGACATGATCGAAGAGGACTCACCTTGATTAACGTTGTTGAGTGCCGGGATGATGACTCCATCCTCACTTACCTTGGTGTGGATGACTCTTATATTCAACGAGCCTTACCATCTCGAAACCCAAACCATGCTAAACGAATCTACAATAGAAATCAACATCCACACGGAGAAGGATCCTCACATTGTGAAGATCGGACAATCCCTTAACGCATCAGAACAAGTCACCTTTACTACTTTCCTCCGTGCTCGCAACCAAGCTTTCGCTTGGTCTCTACGCCGACATGCCAGAATTGATCCTACCATTGCCATTGTCCATAACATCACTCTAAACCCCAATTCCAAACCAGTCAAACAAAAACCGAGAAAATGCATCCACGCATTGCCCTCTTGGTCAAAGAAGAGCTTCAACGACTTCTTTTGTTTCCTTCATCTTGCCTATGACTATCCTCAATGGATCTCTAACATCGCATTCGCACTAAAGCGACGGGGACTTCGGATATGCACGGATTTCCGGGATCTTAACCTCGCTGCCTAAGGATGACTTCCTCCCAAGTATTGATCAACTTGTTGATCTCACCGCTGGTCATGAAATGCTTTCTCTCATGGATGGCTTTTCAAGATACAACCAAATTTTGGTTCCCTCGCCGATCAACACAAAATTGACTTCATAACTCCTTGGGAACCTTCATTACCTGTAATGCCATTTGGCCTTAAGAATGCCTGGTGCGACCTATATCGGGCTATGACCTACATTTTTCATGACATTATGCACACTATCCTCAAGATTACGTCGACGATCTTCTTGGCAAGTCTAAACATCGCAATGAACATCTCGATGTTTTAACCATTATTTTTGATCACTTTGTTACAATATTCTCGTCCGTCTTCAACCAAAGAAATGTGTCTTTCGTGTCCTTTCGAAATCTTCTTGGTTTTATCATCTCTCTTTGCGTGGCATTGAGGTCGATCCATCTAAAGACAAAGCTATCATAGAAATTCCCCACCTACTAATCTCAAACAATTGCGTAGCTTACAAGGTAAGTTACAATCTATCTGACGTTTCATCTCCCAACTCTCGGATCGATGTCAACCTTTCCATCACCTCCTTAAAAAGGACATTGAATTTCAATGGAGTGAAGAGTGCCACCAAGCCTTTCAAGCTCTCAAAACTTATCTCTTCGCAGCCACCCGTGCTTATCCCACCTCAAGACGACCGCCCTTTCTACCTTTACCTTTCCGCCACTGACCACGCTGTAGGGGCCATGCTTGCACATCGTGACTCTGAAAATCGAGAACAAGCCGTTTATTATATAAGTCGTACTTTGGTGGATTATGAGACTAGGTATACACATGTAGAAAATTTGTGCCTAGCCCTATCATTCGTGGCTACCAAGCTCCGACACTACCTTCTGAATCACAAAACTTTCGTCATCACCAACACAGACCCCATCCATTACATGTATGCCAAACCTCATCTAAACCAACGCATCGCCCGATGGCTCATGCTCCTCACCGACCTCGACCTTGAGTTCGCCCACCGAAATCAATCAAAGGACAAACCATCGCAGACCAACTTGTGGAAGCCCCTTTACCTCGGAGAACAATCTACCAATTTTACATTCCCGACGAACTCATCGCTACTCTTTCACTCAAGGAGAGTCATATCCAATGACTCTCTTCTTCGATGGATCTAAATGCCAACGCGGTGGAGGAGCCAAGCATTGTTCTTATTCCCTCTGACGCCGAGCCTATGCCTCTTTCATTCCGACTCGATTTCCCTTGCACTAATAATACAGCGGAATACGAGGCCCTTGTTCTGGGTCTCCAGGTTGCGCTGCACTTAGGTATCAAATCTATCAATATTTTTGGCGACTCTCAATTGGTAGTCAATCAAGTTATGGGCATCTACCAATGCAAAAATGAGGAACTTCAAAAATACAAACACTACGTGGATTCACTTCTAGCCTTATTTACTCACTATTCTATCCAAACCATTCCACGCTCTACTAACAAATTTGCGGATACTATGGCTTGCTTAGCCTCGCAAATTCCAGCCTCATCAACTGACTCTGACATTTTTGTCTTGGTCCAACAACTCTTTGCCCCATCTTATTCAGCCCCGGTTGTTTGTATGATAAATACTGTGTCTGCTAACACACAGGATACTTGATATCACCAATTCCATGACTACCTTACAACCTCTGTTCTCCCTTCTGACCTTACTAGTACTTGGTAAACGTGCTTTTCTTAAACCCATTTCTCATTATGTAGTTATGGGGGACTCCTTTATAAACGTGGCTTTGATGGCATCCTCCTTCGATGTCTCACCGGTGCGGAGATCACCCATACCATCCAACAAGTCCATGACGGTATTTGTGGTGGACATTTTAGTGGCCTTCCGTGGCCAAACAAATCCTTTGCCTTGGTTATTATTGGCCTACTCTCAATAATGACTGCTACGAATATGTTAAGCGTTGTGTTATGTGTCAACAACATGCCAACCTTCAACATACTCCTAGCCACCCGCCTGTCGCTCAAGATCTTTCGCCCTTCTCACAATGGGGTTTAGACCTTATTGGTGAGATTCACCCGTCCTCTTCACAACGTCACCGATGGATTATCACAGCAACCGAATATTACACAAAATGGGTGGAGGCTATTCCACTCATTTCAACTAAAAAAGAAAAAATTGTAGAGTTCATTAACCACCACATTATCTATCGTTTTGGTGTTCCTCATCGCCTGATTACAGATAATGGAAAATCTTTCAAAAATAGGTTGTTGCAAGACCTTTGTGACAACTTTGGTATCAAACTCAGCTTCTCATCACCCTACTATCCACAAGCAAATGGACAAGCCGAATCCTCTAATAAAACCCTAACCAAAATCCTCATGAAAGTTGTCAATGAGTCCGGACGAAATTGGCACGATCACATCCCCTTTGCCCTTTGGGCTTATCGTACTAGCATTCGTACCTCTACTAATGCCACACCTTTTTCTTTTGGTATATGGTACCGAGGTGGTTTTACCTCTCGAAATACAAATACCCTCTCCTTAGAATATCTCTTCAGGATATTCTCACCAACGATGATTTCCGCCAAGAGCTAAGTTAGCCCAATTGGAGCTCCTTGATGAACGTCGCCTTACGCTCTTGATCACCTTCAAATCTATCAAAACGCATCAAACGTGCTTATGATAAGCGACTTCATGAGCGTACCTTTAAGGTTGGTGATCTTGTCCTCAAAGAGAATCAACATGTCACCAAACTAGAAAAGAGAAAACATGGAAAATTTGCTCCCAATTGGATTGGGCCTTACATAATCACTCACACCTATGGATCGTGCACTTATCCTTTAGCTTCGCTTAATGGTAAGCTCCGAGCTCGAACCCTTAATGCCTTCGCATCTTCGACCATTCTACTCGTTGAATTTAGTGTTATATCACTTCTTATCTACTCGCGCTCGTCCCTTGAGCTCACATACCACCACATGCACTTCGCTTCCTACACCTCATAATAAAATCAAGCTCACATAGTTTGATTCTCACCTCACCTAAATGATGCCTTCCCTTTTTAGTCTAGTCCATGACTTCAAAGTATTAAAATAAGCCGTATTCTTATGGAATTTTTCTTGAGTCAAACTTCCTACCAAACTAGATGCTTCACGCCAAAAGAACATCTAGCTATCTAAATTATATATAGATTGTTCCTCGAAGGACAACTATATGCCAAATTATTGCTGCTATTATATATAGATTGCTCCCCGAAGGACAATTTATGCACTAAAATCATATCTGCATACTATAAATAGATCGCTCTCTCGAAGGACAGCTATACACAGTCGCCTTTATCGAAGCTTCTCGCATTGATCAGCTTTGTGAAGACCTCAAGAATAGCACAATCAATATCCTCAGTAGACTTCCCGCATCGATCGCCTATATTCGGTAAAATAAAGGCCTCATTCAAAAGAACTTTTTGGGTCATGGACTTGTCTATTTAGGGTAGGTTCTCTTTCGTCAGAACACTCACTTTGTAATAAATTCTCTGTACCTCAGCTATATCATCCACCTCACCTCACCATTTGTTTCAACTCAAGGGACGTAACGTTCACCCGATATATTGTGATCATATAACTCTTTTCACCTATGGACTTCTCATCTATGCACGGTACCTAGGGCTTCAAGCTCGTTCTACGTTTTGTGGTTTGTTTAGCTCTTTTCACCTACGGAGCACTCTTTCCGCTTTGCCTCGCATCTAGGATTGTGTGTTGATCTTAATCAGGACATGGTTCCCTTCTACTTGGGTAGGCTAACTTTCGCTTCCCTTATATCTTTTACAACATCACCAATTCATTACCAACACCAACAACATTACCTTACCAATATTAATATCAATATTCTTACCAACCAACCAATTGCCTAAACCGTACCAAATTACCTGAATTCACCTCTCCCTGATCCTAAGGGAGAACTACATCGGTCTGAGGCCCCTCCTTGCTTTGTGCAAAGGGCTATGTAGGTAGCACTTCGGAGACATGGGGTCTCCCAAGGTTAGCTCGACCATCCCCTACCATAACCTATCATGTGTGGTAAATATAAATATTTTTGTGTATTTCTATTTAATCACATTCCTCTTTATCCTTTTTCAAAACACCGAAAGTCAAAACGAAAACATTCTTATTATTATAACTCAAATCAACATACATATCTCATTTTATTTAGATGTTAAACAAATACATCTTCTCTATCATCGACACACAGGTCGGTACTCTTATTTATTCTTATACCTTGCTAACATTTATTTAGACCCTCACGCCTCATCCCGAACTAGGTGATGATCGTGATCGTCGACCCCTCTCGCCAGGCCTCTCTGTCCTCAAAGGTACCACGGCTATTGGTACCGCCCACCGATCCGCCAACCTCTCTCAGTAACATATGAATACGCCCTCTTGCATGGAGGACTCCCGCCTCTAGTCTCTCCGCCCGTGACTCCACAACCACTAACAATCCCTTGTCTCATTCACTGCGTTTGAGCCGCTTGAACCAAACACGCAATGATCTCTCTGCTTTGTAATCACCGCTATGTCGGGACGATCACGTACACCTCGCAGATTCTGCTACCCACCATAATCTATAGGCCTTTGCTCGTTCTCGCATCCATTACCCTGCGATCGGCTGCTACCTCTTCAGGCCCTTCTGGAGGTGTTGGCTGGGGAGGTGAGAATACTGCCTCTGCATCGATCCTCATATAGGGTCTATAAGCCTGGGGTATATCCTGCACAAATCCAAATTGTCGCCACACGTGATCTAGAGGAATCCTCTCATACTCACCTGGCTTGTGCCCTGCGATCCACCTCAATCGCTCTACACCCCTCAACTCCTCAGCTATATTCTCTGTTACCATATAGTTCCCGTAAGGCCGCCAACAGATATCCGCAATCGTCACCCTCTCCCATACCTACCTATAATACTCAATGTCACCCGTCACAGCCTGGGATCTTGCCTCTTGTTCTGTTTGGACCCATCGCCTCGAATCCAACCTCCTCCTACTCGGTCTCTCCGATGGATGGGTCGACCTATTGGTCGCACACAAACAATGTGCTCATAGGCCCAACAGTTGTAATAAGTATGAACAATCTAAAGGTTGTCGTTATGTGATTTCACCTACAAGCCCATAAACCCTCAGTATAGCTTCGCCAAATATGCAGTGCCCATGCAAACGTCACGTTCCTTTCTATCATCTCCCAAATAACACACATCAATGCCTTTGAAATCTTCCCCTTACGCCTCGGTAATGCATAATACCCTACCGCTATCATTAATATTACTGCTAACCTTGTCTCCTCAGGATGTGCTGCATACATTATCCCATACGTAAATGACAAACCTCGCTGTGTTAAGTCTCGTGCGTATGGACCAAATACTGCTGTTATCGCTCCCCGTGCCGCGCTAGGTAATGCCTGATATACTGGTTTTCCTGTAATTGGGAGTCTCAAAATACGGAACACATCTTCCAATGTTACTGTCATTTCCCCTGTTGGCAGATAGAAGGTATTTGTCTCAGGATTCCATCTCTCAATCAACGCCTGTAACATAGCATGGTTACGTGCGATTCGTGAATAATAGCGGATTCCACTTAACCCCAAACGATTTATCAATGTCCATTCAGCTGGCGTTACATCCGCTCGGATTCGTGACAACAAATACTGTACACTATCATTCATCCTCAACCCCGCCTTTTCCCGCATACATCCAAATAAAAAAAAACCATTCAATTCCTCCAATCCCCGGTTTTTTCTCAAATTCGAAATTCCTACAAAGAATCGGTATCATTTACAAATAATCGCAGTACTGGTTGAGTAACCGATACCGGTTATCCCTAACCGATATCGGTCCCTGTTACTTTCATACACCTTGCCTAAACAACCACCTACGACAATAAATTGCTCGTTTATTCCTCTCTGTATACACAGACATACCCAAAACCCTTGATTCCCTACCACGTAACACTCACCTCATTTATAACCCTTGTTATCATCTTTTCTTTCTCATATCTACCCACATACTCTCCCCATCTTATTCACAAAACATGCAAAGAGTCAAATCAAAAAAACGTTACCTCTTGGGTTGCAGTAGCTTGAGGTGGCCCTTGTCTTCCCTCTTGTCCTCGCCTCGCTGGATGTTTCTCCTCGTCCTGCCATTATCACCACCTTTTTCAAACCTGCCTTTCTATCTTCTGAATCTCAGATCACAATCACTTTCCCTGTCTCTTTACTCCTAATCACTCAAATCTCTCATGCAATTACATGTCTCAGTCGTCAAAAAGCGTCGCGTTCACGTATTTAACTTCTCGCATGGCTCTCAAAATTAGAACTTAAGTGCCACCCTAGTTTTTTTATTTTTAGAAAAGCCCATACCTAAATAACCGGTATCGGTTATGTAACCGATATCGGTCTACTATCTACCGACGTCGGTTATCTAACCGATATCGGTTATACACCTGCCTTTTTGAAACATGGTTCTTTTCTTCGTTTTTTACCAAATTTTTGTCGCGCCCGCCTCTTTTCCTGCATCTCATCACCATTATCCATATTTGTCCATCCACCACACATATCATTACAATTTCATTAACATCATCTATTTTACAAAAACAAACAAGTCATCAACTAAGGATACCAAAACAAAACAAAAAACTATCTATCTATACATCATTTGGATCCAACTCATCAGATACATATATAACAATGTCACAAAACCAGCCCACAACATGCAACATTTCATCATATAACATGTCATCCATATATACGTGTAAAAACAAAAACATCAACATCATCCATATATCAACATGTCAACTAAACTCATCCTACATTCTATATCACAAACCATCGACAAAATACTTAAACACATTTTTGAACACTGCATGTGGATCAAAACATCATCTCTATATATATATACAAATTTTCAAATATACAATGTGCCCTACATCGGGGCCTCTGTGATCTCATCATACAACTAAGCCGGCACGCAGGCCGCAATAACTATCCAAAATCTCGACTCGGCTCGCAGGCCGGTCCCTCATATCAAAAATATACTCGGCTCGCAGGCCGGTATCAAATATACAACCCGCATTTCGACTCACTGGCAATTGGGTATATAATGAATAAATGAATCCATACATGAATAAATGACGGCACGCAGGCCTCTATCAACACAACGGTTCGCAGACCGGTGCCCATGTCCCTATACAAAAACTATGTGGGGATCCTCAGCTCTCCCCACCACCCTCAGCACCTCTCCCTGCTGGTCCCTGCGGTGCCTCTCGCCTCCTACCTGTAACGGACACACGGGCCATTTGTGTTGCTGCGCCTCCTCGCGACTCTCGACTATGCGAGGTCTCGCTGCGGTGTGCCGCGTATGGATGATACTCAGCCCGGTACTATCTGGGACATCCCGATAGTACAGGGCCTCGCTCTCACCTCCATGTATCTCTCCCGTGCCACCGCTTGCAGACGGGCTGGTCCTCAGACTCCTACCGCGCACTTCGTGCCGGCCTGTGCTGAGACTCCGCGTTTGCCTGGCCGCCATGCCACTGTCTTGTGGTGGTGCTCGTGGTTGTCTTCCTCGTAAGAGCTACCCTAAGCTACACCTAACCCCTAAGCTAATCTCTCTCTACCGTCACAAGCCTGCCAAGTCTCGGCGTTGCGGGGTCAGGCTACCCTCGCCGCTCTCTGACCAGCCCACCACACCATGTATGCTCCTGTACAACCAAGATCATCTTTGTGTCATCGCTTTGGCCTCTCAACAACCCAATCTGGATCCAAGGGCTGTGGTGCAGGCAGTGGGGCCTCTACATCATCCCTCCTGTACTGAGGGAAGGGAGGTGGCTCATCCTGTCGCAGCCCCATCTGCCTGCATACCCTCTCTAGGGGTATCCTCTCGTACTCTCCCGGCCTCCGTCCTGCTATCCAGAAAGTGTACTGGATCCAGCGTAACTATACTCGGCCTCCTCTGTGTGGGTGATGACCTCTGTAAGGTCTCCATACGATATCTACCAGCTGTCAGGCCCTCTAACAAATGCCTGTAGTAGGCAACATCTCTCCCCGCAAGCACTGCTCGTGGCTGCCCCATGACTCCTAACCACCTCTGAAAGCCGTATCTGTATATAACTTGTGGCCCGGCTGCCTTTGGGCAGCCCTCTTATCGGTCTCGATGCATATGATGTGCTCATATTCCCAATAGTGAAGTAAAAATGTTGAGCAGATATCGATCGCCTCATCCTAAGTGATAACCCTGTGAGCTCTCTTTATAGCTGCACTGATACACTAGTGCCCACGCATAGCAAGTATGCTCCTCAATCATCTCAAGCAACACCCCATCAACGCCCGTGGAAAGCGGCCTCCTCTCGAGTCCGAGAGGGGGAAGCGGGTGATCCCTAATCATCATCGGCCAGATGCCCAACCGTGTCTGTCTCGTGTCGATGCGCACGGTACATGTCACCATACCTAATGCTCACGCTGTGATAGGGTAAGCGCGGCCGCATCTCCAAAACTGTAATATGTTGTCCATGGCCTTCGAATCTACGGAAGACTCGCTCCCCCTCGATAGGTAGTCGAAGGATGCGATACACATCCTCCAACGTGATAGTCATCTCCCTAGTCGGGAGATGGAACACATTGGTGCCGGATCCCATCTCTCGATGAGGGCGACCATCAGCCGTGATCTCTCTCTATCGCTCTGTGCCTCTAGACTCCACCGAGTCCCACCTCGCGCATGATCGCCCGGTGAGGCTGAGCTGCGGACACATGTGGTCTCATCCACACCAACAAATGGGGCATCCTATCCCGCATCGTCAATCGGCCGACGTGCCTACAAAACCAACCCACATCCTTAGACCTACTTTTATCACAACATCTACTTTATCCTCTAAACCCCCTTTATCCCCCCGACCACACCCCGAATCTCTACCACCCCACCCAAATCCAAACCCACCCAACCCCAAAACAAAACAAACCCAACCCAACCCACCCCACCCAACACACCACCCCACCCCACCCAACCCAAAACACAAAACACGCCCAACCCAACCCAACCCACACTCACCCAAAACCCAACCTAACCCAAGGCCTCACCCAAAAAACCCAACCCAACCCATACCCATACAAACCCAAACCGACGCCGGTGACATACCGACCACGCTGGTCATAGCCCAAAACAGCCTAAACACACCTGGCCCACACACACTGCGACCGATGCCTGCCAATGCTAAGAACCGACATCGGTCCACTGTTGTAATTACTGGGATCCGAACCCCGCGCACCCCACCGCCCATATTTTTGCATTTTTATACTTATCTACCCACCCAAACACCCTAAAACCTACCCACCCACCTGACTTGCCCTATTTTACCCATCTATCCTCTTCGTTTTTCAAATTACATCAATTTACTCATTATTTCCTAAAAAATGTAAATTCCTACCCAAACCCCCAATTTCACTTAATACCATTCAAATGCACAAAATAAAGAGTTCCGAGCCTACCCGTACGACGACACGTCGTCGTGGTGGGATGGGTGGTGGTGGTCCAGCTGGTCCAGCCCCTCCTGCTCCTCCTGCCTGTGCCATGGCTCCAATTCTACTCTGCTGGGTCCCCGGCCAATCAACTGCTGCCTCCTCCTCACTCGGGCCCGCAAACAACTCACTCCTCCAGCAAAATAGCTCCACCTCAATCAATAAACCTCCAATCTCAACTCTCCACGTCAGACAAGTCAATTTGGTTTTCAAAATAACAAAGTGACAATGACAAGCCGTATTTTTTTTTTTATAGGTTTTTCGCCCTTAACCGATATCGGTTTCATGTTGCCCTAATGAACCTAAGATTCGGTGCCTTAACCGATATCGGTCACGTAGAATCGACATCGGTTTTTTCTTCCAACTTTCCCCCAATTTTTTGCCCTTATTTACCATTTGCCCCTTTTTAACCACATATCGCCTATATCCACCTTTGCTGAACACCATTTGTTAACAAACCGGCCCGACCCAAGGCCTCGCCCTACCCTACCGGCCCGACCCAAGGCCTCGCCCTACCCTACCGGCCCGACCCAAGGCTCGCCCTACCCTGCCCCGGCCCGACCCAAGGCCTCGCCCTATCCTACGGCCCGACCTAAGGCCTCCCTAACAAACTGCCCAACCCAAGGCCTCGCCCTACCCTGGCGGCCCGACCCAAGGCCTCGCCCTAACAAACCGGCCTCGACCCAAGGCCTCGCCCCTACCCTACCGGCTGACCCAATGCCTCACCCTAACCAACCCACCCCACCCCAAGGCCTCGCCTACCCATTTGGCCCGACCCAAGGCCGCAACCCAACAACTCGGCTCGACCCGGCCGTATCACCCAATACCTTACCCAAAATCAAAACCATCAACTTTTATCCACCCATCATGTAGTTTTTTATTCAATCGAGCTCACACTGTTCGTGTTTTAGCATGATTAGGGTCCTTGACTTGATCTCACAACCAACTTTGCTCGTCAGACCTCCAGACCGTGACGTTTATCTCAACCAAACCAACCATTCGTACACGACATGCCTAAACGCTCTCTGTACCTTACCGTTATATACCCCGAGCTACTTCCTATGCCTTCGATACCAGGATTATATCACCCTTGTTTGGATAAACTATCGACCTTTGCCTATGCACTGCTGGTTTGCTCGTCAAATCATGTACCCTAGTCGTACTATTGCATTTTACCATGCGTCTGCTTCCTTGGACCTACCCCACCATCTTACCATCCCCTCTACCCCATTTACCCTTTATCAACCCTATCCCTGATTTCCCGCTCACTCAATGTGATAGATTTGAGGGGATTACCTATACCTTAACAGGGAAACCACTTCATATTATTGTCCGTGCAGCTTTACAAAACAAGCTACACGACAATAAGGGGCTAATGTAGACACCAAATTTGTGTCTTACGACCCCTTGTGACCCGCATCTCATCTCGCAACTTAACCTCATCACCTAAACCTTACACAATTATTTATTAATTACCTTGTAATTGATAAATCCACCATCACCTTACCTGCCACCTCATTTTGCCACCTCATCATGACCTAGCCCTAACCCTAAACTAACCTAATTAAGACCTATGACTTGGTCTAGACTCACATCCATAACTAATGCCTCCTTACTCGCACCCAAAACCGACCTTCTAGCCACTTGACCAAGCCCGCAACTGATCTCTCGGGAGAAAAGCAGGGAAGGTGGGCTATTTTACTAAAAATAGCCTACTTTTTCCTTACCGATGCCGGTTCCTACTCGACCGCCGTCGGTTACGTAACCGCCATCGGCTCCCTGTAAATGGGCTCCCCGAACCAAAATCAAGGGTCGAATGATTTTTGAATCAACAGAGATCATTGGGAGAAGAAAAACAGAGTCCAGATCTTCACTTGACCGAGCAGAGACGAGTGAAGAAACCAGAAGCGTTTGCAGCAAAGGAGATCAACTTGCATCTTTGTCAAAACCAGTAAGTCACATCTTGCATGTCCTCTGTTATAACATTTCTTATGCTCTTTGAATCACAGTCCTCCTAAATCCGTTTCTGAATCCACTACCCAACGTGCCATTGCATCTAACTGTCATTCTTTTACCTCTCATCATCTCATTTCCTAATATCATCCATAAACCAGCCTTACAAACACCATAGCTACCAAGAAGGTCCTAGGCCCAACCGACGCGTCGGTTAAAAATCGCATCGGTTCCTCTCGATCAAAACCAAAACCAGCCTTTCCCTACCCGGTTCAACGAAGCAACTTAATTGATATTTTACGTCTTTTGTGTTAATTCATATTAGCAGGGAAATCACCACCTTCGAAAGGAAGTTTTATATTTCACAGGCCCAAGGCGCTTTCCTCATTTATTGTCTAATCAAAATCTTTTGGTCTTGTGTTCTTATTTCGCAGGTAGTCCTTCCAAGACAAAAAGGAGTTCTTCGCAATCAGCCTGATCTTTCTCTACTGATGACGCGCACACCATCTCGACATTCTACGGGTATTCCTCCTAGCCCTAACCTTATCTCTGTTTCTAAAAGGAATGAAACAATTCCGGAGTGAAACACTATATTCTCCTTTCTTGTATATCTAATCTCCTCTTGCTCCTCTACCGTATATCCAATCTCCTCTTGCTCCTCTTTTTCTCTGCGGGTGCTTGTATTTATAGGCATCCCAAAGTGCCAACTCATCCTTCGTGGCCTCAGATCTGGTGCCAAGTGTTTGAATGTGGTCCTCCATGGGAGCATGCTCCTTCAGATCCGAGCTCTCCACTCCTTATAATGATGGTCTTCTGGAATCCTCTATCACTAAGCATATTCCTTTCATGGGCATCACGTTGCGAATGACATCTTATTCACTCCTCATTTATCGCCGGGTCACGCTTTTCTCATGTCCCGCCCGATCGCCAAATATGGCTAAGTCACAAGACCTTATCCTCGACGCGTAACACAAGCATTTCTAAAACCCTCCTAGAACCTTGCCTTACATGCCTTCTCCTTGCATGCCCATCCTTCAACCTAGGCCTTGTGCACCCATGCACCTTTGTGTACTTAGCCAATATTTTAGGGGCCCAACATCAAACATGTCATTGAAGGAACAATTATAATCGAAGAATTTAGAACTGGGAGATAACTCAACCATGGATCTTATTATTCATTACAAACTACTGAAGAATTAATTTATTTAGGTTACATGTGACTAAAGGAACAAGTCAATTAATTGGAGATTAACTGAACACCTATTATTAGTTCCATTGCATGTGTTAAATCTCTTATTGTTTTGTTTGAGATCTTCCACTTATTCTATCGAAGATATTTCACTTAATTTGTTTAAACTCCCAGTTGAAATCTTCTTCTCATGTCTTGTTATAAATGAGATGTATAAAAGACAAGGGTTAATGTTGGTAACATATAGAGGACATAGAAGAGAGTACGCATATATATAGAGATTTCTTTTGTTTCTGGATGTAATGTTCATGCCAATTTAATTAAAGATCTAAGTTCTGCATTTATTATCCTTTAGCTACAAGATTTATAAGGGTTTAACACCCAAGGAAGGTCCCAATTTTGAAGCCTAGGCCACAAAGGTATGCACAGGACATTCGGGACCCAAAATAACCACATGTAGTTCAAATCAGCAAAATCAGATATATTTGGTCCGCACGGTCCACGGGACATTAGGACATGTGGGACCCGCAGAGCCAAAATGGCTGCATTCCTTTTTGTGCATAAAATTCAGGTCGAAGTGGTCTAGGTAGCAAAAGTTCGTGTGTGATAGTTAGGGACCGAAAACCCCGACTTGTCTGATTTTGCAAGGCGGATCAAAGGAATGTGGTTGAAGTGGTGGTTAATGGCCCCGATGCCTGGCCAACGGCCCCGACATGCCCGGCCAATGGTAGGACATGAGTTTACTGAGGACCCAATTTTGATGTAGACATGAGACTTACGGGTGGATCGAGGTTTTTTTTGGAATAGTGAAACACAAGGACCCGAAATACCCGATATAGCTGCATGCAAGGGAAAAAAACACTAAAAATCATACCCTAAATTTCAATTTCTGGAATGAGCACAATTTCTTATTTTTAATGAGAGTAGATTTATGAAAATAAAGGAAACATATTTAGCTCCAGTCAATTAAGTGCTCAGTCTCGTGAAATGACAGAAAAGCCTGGAAGACCCAAAATAGCTGCCCGCACTCAGAAGGCCATAAATTTTACATTTCGCAATGAAAATGCACAAAATTGGTATCGTTGAAATTTTGTTTCGAGACCAATGTTCAAAAATTGAGAAATCTAGAATTTAATGAGAAATAGATGGAAATTTTGTAGAAAACGTGCCCATTTCAGAACAATGATTTTATTTGGTAGTTGGGATGCATTCAATGAAGCATGGGTTGACATATTTCACTACTGCAAGTTATGGGATCCTTTTGTAAGAAACATAAAATTATTTCACTTCATTTACTACATCTTACAAGTGGTTGAAGGACAAATTTCAGGATTTTCATTTTCCCTCTCTCTCTCTCTTCTCGAAATCTATAAATTGGAGTGTTGGGCTCATTGTAAAGAGATAGTTTTAAGTAGAAAAACTCTATCAAATTTACTTTGTGAAGCCAATGTGCTGTAAGCCCTTATAGTGGAATCCTTGTATGGTGATCCAGGCCCTTATCTTGTAATAGATTGAATTGTGCATACTTATGAAGCAATAGATGCAAGTTTGTGGATGTATCTTCCCCTGTTGTGTTTGTTTGCATTCCTCTTGCCCTTTCAATATCATTGCATATATATTGTGTCTATCTTATGCTATTTCAGGATCCATTATCATTGTGTGTGCATGAAATATTGTTGTGAATGTAGTTGCTAGATTGTGGAGAACTATTATCACCCCTTCTAGTTTGCATTTTGCTTCTACTTTTCACACATTGGAAGACTATTCTCACTCTCCTTTTCTAGTGTATCACTACTTTAGTGTAGGATTTGTTTTCATGCACTCTCTCTCTCTCTCTCTCTCTCTCTCTCTCTCTCTCTCTCTCTCTCTCTCTCTCTCTCTCTTCCTAATCCCTTGGAAATTTATATTAGGATAGATAGTTTTTCTTGCATTAGAGTAGATTATGGCAGGTAGTTTAGGAGCAAGAACCAACTTTCTCTGGAGGTCTATCTCAAGAAGCAAGTACCACAACTTGGAGATAGTAACCATGTTATCCAATCACACTGTGAGCTCAATCACACACACTTGTGCAAACCATAGGCACCGTGATTCGGTGATAACAGCTTTGTCTACTTTCAATCATTTTTATTTCAAGTATAGTATTGACAACTATTTGTTTCCATACCTCCTAAATTCCTGTGAATGTGCATACACCACTTTCATTATTGAAATTTTATGTCCCTAGTTTGATGATTAAATGAATATGATTCAATAAACATTTGAAAGGAATGATAAGAAGATTATTCCAAGCCATGATCTCAGATGATAATAGCACACCACATTAGATTTTCAAAATAAAAGAGCTAAAATACCATATATGGAAATCCATCATAATCCATAATGCTCAATACATTACAATATAATGACTTGAATTATGCAATAAGAAATATGTACATATATGAGGAGGGAAGTGTGACTACTACCTAAATCGGTGGTGAAGAACTCCCACTAAGCGATACCGATAGTTAAATTAACTCCGGAAGACTAGTAAGCTAACACCACATAATTGCAAAGCTACCTCAACACAACTAGTAAGATAACTCCACACAACTAGTACACCTAAGAAAGCTAACCCAAAAAGTGTAGCACTAACACAAGTGTAAGAATTAACCTAATAAATAAATAAAAGGATAAATAATAACGTACACTAACACCCTCTCATAAGCATACCTTAAGTGGGTGAAAAAGGTGGGTCCTGCAAGAACAAGGCTGATGAGGTACCCACATACAATAACTAGGAAAATTAGACATTGCAAAGTACACAAAACTAGTAATAACAAAGTAGAGAGAAAAATCCCGTTGCAAGATATCCTAAGAAGCTTGGCTCTAAAAATGCATATAATGCTAAAGAATTTTGGTGTGCACTGTGGTCTGAATCCACTACTCGATCATAGAACTCAAAAACAACTGACATTGGGCTTCACTGAATAGCTCCATGTAAGGAGATTATCAATTTAGTGATGTTGAAAGTGCAAAAAAACACCAAACATAATTTGATCAACTGCTACAAATAGGTGTGCCACGATCCAAGAACAACCAAGGCAACAAGGCAAGGACACGAGATCCAAATAAATAGGAGTGTCATGATCTAAGAAAAGCCAAGGTAACAAGGAAATGACACAAAATATAAAGAAGCAAGATAAACGTCTATAAATAGGGTGTGTCATGATCCAAGAGAAATAACCACAAGAACAAGGTAAGGACACGAGTTCCAAATAAATAGGAGTGCCACGATCTAAGAGAAAACTAAGGTAACAAGGCAAGGACATGAAACCCAAAGAAGCAATATCAACACGTAACAAGCTAAGGACACAAAACCCAAATAATTAGTATCAAAACCACACCCTCCCATACTGCAGAATGGGTAGAGTGACACCACAGATTTGTATGAGTTGCCAAAATCAACTACTTGAACACTGACAAACTAACACTGGGCTTCACAAGAATAGCTCCCCCAAGAGAGACTATCAACATGCCAAAAATGTTTGAAAATACAGATCCAAAATATCTCAAAAATAAGAGAGATATAAATTTATACACCCAACATGCAACCAAAATTTTAGGATGCCGAGGCTCAACCGAAATTACGTCCACAAGTAATTATAATACCCTCCCAAATTTGGCACTTTATAATTTAGTACATGTAAATATTACAATGAGTAAAATTACTATTTACATTTGAAATATGTGTATAAATATTTCACCAATGTGTAGATCTCGAAAAAATACACAATTTCAAAAAAAAAATCACCTTAATCTGAGCTACGGATAAAAAGTTATGAGCTCTAGAAGGTTTTGCTATTAAAATAATATTTTAATGCTGATGTTTATTTTAAAAGGTACACGTGACACCCAAATGTCCAAAGGGTAAAAGAGTTCATCCACATGATACAGATTGTGACTAAAGGATAAAATCATACCACTAAAAGCTAAATGTCCAGAGGGTAAAGAATGCATTCGGAAGGTACACACTTATATCTAATGGATAAAAGAATGCACCGAGAGGGTACAAATCTGTATCTAGTGGATAAAAGACTCGCATCTAAGACAAATATCTAAAGGGTAAAATAATGCATCTGGAAGGTACGCACTTGTATCCAATGGATAAAATAATGCACCGAGAGGGTACATATCTCGTCAGGTGGATAAAAGACTCGCATCCAAAACAAAAATATCCCGAGGGTAAAAGAATGCATGTAGAAGGTACACAATTATATCTAATGGATAAAAGAATGCACCGAGAGGGTAAAATCATGTCCAATGTATAAAAGTATGCATCCAAAATAGAAATATCCAGAGGGTAAAAGAATGCATCCAGAAGGTACACATTTATATCCAATGGATAAAAGAATGCACCAGAGGGTACATATTTGTGTCTAGATTTTACTGTCTCAAAACATGGTCTATTTTACAAAAATATGATCGATTCTAGGGTTTTTAAACCTTACAAATCTAATGGCGTGCTACATTTTGCATAAAAATGCATTTTGCAAAAAAGTGCTAAAAATTCTAAATACATGAAAATAATAAACCCTTGCTTGCAAAGAAAGACTCATGGATGAATGTCTACATCATCTATCGCTCACGATACCATGAAAGGAATGAAAGAAGAAGACTGTTCCAAGCCATGATCTCAGATGATAATAGCACACCACATTATATTTACAAAATAGAATATCTAAAATACCATATATGGAAATCCATCATAATCCATAATGCTCAATACATTACAATACAATGACTTGAATTACTCAATAAGAAAAATGTACATATAGGAGGAGGGAAGTGCAACTACTACCTAAATCGATGGTGAAGAACCCCACTAACCGATATTGGTAGTTAAGTTAATTATAGAAGACTAATAAGCTAACTCCACACAACTAGTACACCTAAGCAAGCTAACCCAACAAGTGTATGGCTAACAAAATTATAAGAATTATCCTAATAAATCAATAAAATGATAAATAATAACCTAGAATAACAACACCATATTAATTGTCATGAAGTTGTTTTGCACCACTAATCGTCACCATTGGTATCAATAGTCTTTCGTAATATTTTGACAATGGTTTTATTAGTGGCCTCTATTTGGCCATTGCCCTATAGATAATAAGGAGTGGAAAAGGTTTGTTTGATCTTGAATTTTTCACAAATCATTTTAACATCCTTATTCTTAAAAGGAGATCCATTATTAGTGATGATGGCAGAGGGAATTCTAAAGCATGTAATAATGTGAGTGGTGATAAAATGATAGATATCGGGACTAGTGGTGGTTTGTAAAGGTGCGGCTTTGACCCATTTAGTAAAATAATCAGTAACATTAATAATGAACTTATGACCATCAATTTCTGATTCGTGATTAATATTTCCAATGAGATCAAAACCCCATAAGGAAAAGGGCCATAATGGGGAAATGCATCAATATAATATATATGTGCGTGATGAAGATTACTATGTTTTTACATTTATCACAACGTTTGGCGTATTCTAAGAAATATTGTTCCATAGTGGGCCAATAGTATCCTTAGTGTAGGAGCTTGAGAGATATAGTTTTTTTGAGAACTAACCACCACATGTACTATCACAAACTTGAGATACAACCACTTGGATGTCATCTAGGAATAAACATCACACCAAACGAAGTTCAAATGATATTTTAAATAATGAAGTGCCAATGATTATGTATCACATGGCCTCTCATCACAGATAACAAGATTTGTGAGGTTGAAATTTTTTAGGAATGGTTTTTCTATATAGGAAATTATAGATTTGAGTGAGCCATTCGGGATGATCATTATCGCATGTGACAACACATGCTTCTAAAGCTAGATTATTAGTATATGGCTATCTTAAGTGATGAATGATCAAGGTGGCATGTTCAAAAAGTGATGTCTTGAGGGATGAGATATTCTACACTAACAATGATAGCGTCTGCATGAAAATTATCTTTGCGAGGGATGGTAATGAGAGAGTAGGACTCAAATGTAGCCAATATGGATTTGATAAGATTATTATATGGGATAAGACAATCCTCTTTGGTTTGATATGTGTCATTAACTTGATTAATAATGAGCTGAGAGTCACCATGAATTCAGATATTACAAATGAGAAGCTTTTGGGTGATAGTGAGGCCAAGAATGAGGGATTCATATTCAATGATGTTGTTAGTGCATGATAACCCTAAGTGATACAAAAGGGGAGATGATCACCATGTGGAGTGATGAACACAATACCATCCCCAATGCTTGAAAGGCAACGAGACCCATCAAAATACATAATCCAAGTGTCAGTGTCAATGGTGTAAGTAGTAAATTCATCTCAAAAAGTATCACAAAAAGTGAAGGATCGTAAAGAGGGGCATCGGCTAGCTAATTGGTGATAACTTAGCATTTGATGGATTTTTGTGGGATGAATTTGAAATCAAAATCTGTGAGCAACATGACCCATTATGCAAGGCATCCTGAGAGATGAGTGTGAGATAAGAGGTATCGTAGAGGATCTACTTTGGTAATTATGTGAACCTCATTATTGAGAAGGTAGTGTCATAACCTATCCGCAATAAAGACAGGCCAAGATATAATTTTTCAATATATCTCGTAATTGCATTCATAAGAAATAAAAATAACTATTCATGTCAGGTTCACCAAATGATTTAATTTAAATTGAATTAAATCTATATTATAGAGTAACTATTGTAATAAATAATGTATGAATGCCAAAATATAGTAATGACACAAGTGAACAAGCATATAATTTGAAAAAATGAAGAAAGAGAAGGAGATAGTAAGACTTTATTGATATCCAAATGAATAGGAAGTGATCTGGGTAGGTGAAAGTACTAAATAGGCTGTATACAACGTTCTTACTACTCATTGTAAATTCTAGAACTCTGGAATAGAGATGAACAAAGAACACCCTGAGTGTAGGATAGAGGCACCTTAGCACTCTGGAGACTAGATATGGGAACTAGTGGCTGTGAAAGAGCTCATGATATTCTTTCTTCTATGTTGCAAGGGTTTCAATGTTGATTCTTGTTGTTCACCTAATATTCTCTCCTTTATCATCAAGGGTACCTATAACATGAGAGAAAGAAGTTCACATGCACATACCCACAAACCATATCAAACCTAAAAAGGAAAATGCAGAATGCAAGGTCGGAATGACCACAGTAATTACCCAAAGAGTGAAATTTGATGATTGTTGCACTACATATCAAAATCCATGTAGTTCTTATATGTGTGTGTGTAGAAATGATGCCTTTGAATCCCCTTGTTCAAGTTTCACAAATGATAATGGGATAAATCTAGAATATAACATTGTAATAATATGTGTGGATGGAATAAAATATACTTCCCATTGCTACTCAATGCATGCATAAGTATTCAACCCTTGTCCCTTTAATGCATGCTATATGGGTGCCTTTGAAGTGCTTTTTTAGTGCCTTTAGAATGCAAGCTTAGGTGATGATAGTAATTTTAGTTCTTGGTCCTCCATTTGGAGAACATAACTATGTATTTATATGATTCCTGGTTTAAATTTTGTAATTGACAATCTGGAAGGTTGAATCATAAGTGAACAATATGCCAAAAATATAAAAGAGACCCAAAAAGAGAAAGTAAAGATGAGAAAGGGTCAGTGGTCACCCAAGATGGATAAGATCCCATAGGTGCTATTTTCCTAGCTTGGCGCCAATGTCTAAATCCATAAAAGATAAATCAATTAAGTTTTGACTAGGTTGTATGGTGTGGAAGACCAAAGAGAAAGAAAGAGATAAAGAAAAGAGGCCAAAGATAGTTGTCAACCACTAGTTTTCTTGCTTAGGAATCATATAAATGCTAAGCATGCTTTTAGTACCTAGAAATGTACCCAAGTGTGTGATTTTGTGTCTAAAATTGGTTGTGCAAAACATAAAAAGGGAAGCACCACTCATAATATTGCACCAAATTATTTTTAATAGGAACCAAATCTCAAGTTGAACTAGCCGCATTTGGGTTATATGGTTGAAATTGTCTCTACGAAGGAAACTGATTATGATTTGGAGGAACAACTTGGAAAGGGTGTTTGTTTTGTTAGAATGGGGGTTTTGTAGGTTGGTATGGAGATTGGTAATGTTTGAATGTTTGGGCTTGTTTCCTCTTAATGGATACCAACTCATTCCCAAAAAAAATCAATTGTTTCATCACTTCTTATAACTCGGTGGAGGTACCTGAGGAAGTAGATGCTTGGCTAGAGATGTGGCTTCTTAGGAATGGAATATGAGCTAACTCAGAGGTTTGATGAGAAGTATGTGTCTCAATCTATGGAAATATAGGAATTGGGGGTCTAGGGGCTAGCTTCCTGGATTGAATAAGGTTATTCTTGGCCCTAATGGCAATGTCATATGCACTGTAATGTCCTACCCTACACCTGACTGATCCATGATTGAAATATCACTATTCAAAGACTTTAGATAATAGAGAAATACATGTTGGGGTGTAGGTATTACCACTTGAGGAATTCGGTCCCAAATTTTGTGAAATCTAAGGTTAAAATTAGGTTAGGGGATCTCTATGTTATTTTCAGCTGCTCTACCAAAGACAAGTGATCTGATTTATCCTCAAAATGATTACACATGGTTGTGCCAAGTTCATCCCAATTGTGAATTGAAGTAGGTCTTAAACTCATGTACCATTGGAGAGATTTTCCTTTAAATGATGAAGCCAAGAGTCTAACTACTACATCATCTTTAGTAATAAAATGGACTGAACAAACATTAGCAACATCTTGGATATGGTCACTGGGTAGTATGGTTTTCACCAGTGAAGAAAGGGATACTTTTAAGTGTATACATTGGTATATCATGTTGTACATTGAGGGCCAAAGGACTACCACCATTGAAACTGAAAAAGGGTAGATTTATCAAGAGCCATGAATGGAATGGATCTCAAAACTCTAGATGACAAAAAGAATGGCCTACAGGGAGGAGGAGTATAAAGAACTATGTTTGGTGGTAATGGTGATATCTAAACTGATTTTTCTCTTCTTCTTCTCCTTGGTGACAATTATAAGTAGTCAAAGGGTTATTCTCTTATTTTTCTTGACCTTGTCTGAATCCTTCTCATGAAACTAAGACAATAAACTACGTAAACTAATAAATAGAGTATTTAGAGTCGAATCGGATGTGTTATGCAAAGACTCACAAAGGTTGAAATTCACCAAGATACACACCAAAACTCAGTGAAGTAACAAGAAAATCTTAGGATGCTTTTGCATCGGGTGTGCAGGTAATTGGTATCGCTAAAAACAATACCCTTTGATTTGTCATAAATGAATGGATGCGAAATCAGTTTTTGGGTAACATGTGTTTGTCTCTAAGTGTGGGAAATTGATTTTGATACAAACCTCCAAATAATGATGGTTCCTCTACATATTCCTAATGTTAAACTACTCCTACTAAAGGAAATGCAACTATCTAATCCTATTCTAATAATCCAAGGGACCAAGGAAAGAGGGAGATGCATAAATGGGAAATCCTAAGCTAACATAGGTGATAACACCATAAAGAGGGGGATGGACACTCTCAGATGAGTGAAAACTAGGGTGATGGAGAAATTAAGGGTAGAAAAACATGCCACATGGTCCCATAAAACACTCACACACTCATTCCCATGGGGTACGATAAAAATAAACCTCTGAGGACATAAGAAATGCACAAAAACCAATTCGTAAAAGGAAAGGAAAGAAGATGAAACAAAATATAAGCTAGGGTAGAGAGTAGCCAAAAAATAAGACTTTTATTACTTCCAAGAGATGAATGATTGATCACAATGGTGGAAAGAGGCAAATATCCATATGCGAGAGAACCAAATCTAAGGCCTCGCAACTCAAAATGCAAAGGAACACTTCTCTGAATAATGCTCTTACAATCCAAAGGGTAAAAACCCTTTAAATGAGAATCATGTTACAATATATAGAAAAGGGGAAAGAGAGAAGAGGGAAAAGAGAGGAAAATTTGAATTCCTTTCTTCAACCACCAACCAAGACTTGTTAAGTCCTTTCAGAGAGCACCAGGTGCATCACGAAAGACCACTTCCACATGTCATCCGAGCTTGTAGAAGGAGAGGAGTGTAATTATTCATTAATGTTGGTGGTTAGGGAATGATTTGATAAATTTGTGTGTTTAGGAATGCCTCTTTTTCTTAAAATCATGTTTGACATTTTAGTACCCAAGACTACATCACTTTTTCAAATATTTGATCCTAGAATGTAGTCACATTGACGAAGTTCTTTCCAATAAGCTAATTTTGCTTGACTTGGTTAACCACAATGAGAGTTATTCACAAAAATGCTCCATCACTCATTCGATGGATTTTCCATACATTTGTCTCTCCTTCTTGCCAACCTTTTGAATAATTAAACATTTTGGTGTCTCGTGGCACCTCGTTTGCTAGTGGGTTCCATAATATCTCGTGAGTCTTTTTCTTCTTTCCATGGATTAGTGAAATCGTGGAACATTGATTGTTGATAAATATGTAGAACATTGAATCAAGTGTTTTGAGTTTATACTTAGTTTTGTTTCTTCAATTTCTTGCAAAACAACCCCGCATCCTTTTGGATTACTACATGATGATCATATTCGCCCAAGTCATGGTTCTCTCATCTCCTTTATTATGTGGGTTCTGGAGGATCCACGAACACTATGTTCTTGAACTCTGTTGTGCCACCGAGTGAGACCCTTGTGGTTTTAGTAGAGCATGGAAATGGTGACATCCATCTCGACGAAGTATTCAAAGTTGCAAGTGCTACAATATTGGGTAACAACATCTTTAAGGATTTACACATGCTAGTCACAAGTTTGATCCTACCTTAAGATTGGTAGCCTACAATTTTTAACAACTTAAGAGTAGTATCCTACCACTATGTAACCTAATAATAAAATACTTGTCAATGATTTTTTCCTTTTCATTGGTTTTTCATGAATGGTTGTTGTGAATGCTTAAGTTTGAAGAAATGTACATTTAGCCTTTATAATATAGTAAGAAACCTATATATTCATTATGCTTATGTTAGTGGGGTGATTCCACAATGGAAGTGGCTCTCTTACTAACATACTGGTTTATTGGTGTTACGATGAGTATGTTTACTTTCTCATCCTTCCCTATCCTTTATGGCTTCATAATCCCAAAAATAAATCTTGTTGAAATACATTTAAATACACCCTACCTTCCAAGAGGTCAAGTCAAATATTCCTCTTCATTTTGTCTTATATTTTATTATTCAACTATAAAATCCTTCCTCATTTAAAAACCTAATCCCCCATTTGTCGAAGTGTTGGTTTAAGGAAACATATAACATTATAAATTATTATCTTAAAAACCGTAATTATATAGTATTTTCAATTATTACCAAATATTCATATGATGTTTATACTCCATTTCATTCCATTATTTATATAATTATCTTTGATTTCTTTGTGTTATGTTTTTCATATTTATTGTGTTACATTTAGTTAAACCTAGCTTCCCCTAGATTATGGTTTGCTTAGTATATTTCCATGTCTAAACCACTTCACACATATTAGGGTATTTATATTATATTTATTTATTAGTAATCATTAATATATTTTAGATGTGTTGTAAAATACATGCCTTACTAATCCAAGTGAGGTATACATCTTCAATGCATTTTGGAATTTCTTCTACTACTCTAAAATCCTCATTCATTGATTGGGTGGAATAATTTCAATCTTTTTAATAAATCATTTGTTAGTATTTCCATGTATATCTTAATAATTATAGTGTTTGAGATTTAAAAATGGAATATTTATTAATAGTGTTATTGTTTAATATGTCATTTATCGATGTTGAAGTGTTTTAATATAAGCACACAAATAAATTAATACTATAATAATTAATTAGTCATAAATAAACATTTTTATCTTTATTACAATAATTTAATTCTATCATATAAACAAACATATTTATCGTTATTAAATATATTTCATTTATTATGTCATACATTTAATATTTAAACACAAATAAATCAAAACCATAGTTAATTAATCATATATATATATATATATATATATATATATATATATATATATAATTTCATCTATAATATATTCCATGGAATAACCCACTACATCACACTTTTATAACTAAAATACACAACAAAAAATTGAAATAATGACTACTCATTGTTTTCATAATAATATTAGTAGTGACTAGAATAAAATTCCACAAAAATGAGTACTCGGAATATAGTTATATTTAAAAAATTCACAAACACAATTACTAAAAGTGTTAAAAAAATGAACTAGTTTAATAACAAAGTATAACATAAAAAAGTAAAAGTAAAGAGAACATAGGGAGATTAATATGAGGAAATTGGGTTTAGATCAAGCTACTGATAAACATGATCCATCGATAGAAACATAATCATACGGTATACATTTGCACCATAAAGATGTCAATGAATGGAAATTACATTTAATTGCATGGTGAATCACCATTCCCACTAAAAAACATATGTATTATCTATATTTTCCATATCCCCAGATTTGTATCCAAAATTTTACTTAGAGTCACATTCAATTATTTTTCTTTCTCTAGATCATCATTCAGTTGTTTTTTTAAGATGAAATAGTTGGATGTTGAGTATCTCAAATTGTAAAAACATAACCTCTATATTAATAACCAAATGAGAGGA
Organism: Taxus wallichiana var. yunnanensis; assembly: GCA_018340775.1. NCBI lineage: Eukaryota > Viridiplantae > Streptophyta > Pinopsida > Cupressales > Taxaceae > Taxus > Taxus wallichiana. The sequence continues at coordinate 59,729,982 of CM031238.1, read as the reverse complement.
ATATTTTTGCTCTTTTTAAAATATTTTTGGGGTATTATTCAATAATAGTGGCTTAACACTAAAGTATTTGAGAATAAATGATCCGACTGGACATGCAGGTAGTCAAAATTTCATTATTTATCCCTAAACCATTACAGTATAGAAGAACACTAAGATAGTTTTCCAATGCCGATTGGAACATGTAAGTTGAACATCGTATGCCAAAAGATTGCTGGTCAAAGTTCATGGTCAAACTTGGTCAACAGGAAAATGTAAGCGTCTAATACTGGCTCGTCCATCGAGCCTATTTTCATAATTTGGAGTTGATCGAGGTAAATGTGATCATGGATGTTGTTTGTCTAACCCTATGGTATTTGATAAACAAGCAAAAGGTTTAGTTTAATAGTGAGTTCCACTCTTATTTCGGAAGGGGACCCATTGCCATGGTAAATTACTATAATTTTAATTTTCCAGTTACACTATAGTTTTTATGTCATCTTATGTCCTTTATTTTGGTGCTAACATGAGGCAAGATAGATTTATGAAGTAATTTACTAATGCTTTACCACTTACCTACCACTCATCGACAAAGTTGTTCTAACCACCTTACTAATTCAATGAGCTTTTCAATAGTATACATCAAACTTGGTGAATTGTTATTTCCTAACTCAACATTGCAATTAAACAACATGGTCGTTTCAACAAATCCAACTCATAAAACACTACAACCGATTTCTACCGAGGCGATGTGTTCCATACTTAGCAAAATTTAGTGTGGACGTGGTCGTAGACACGATGTATCCAACACACCAAAGGATCTTTCAAGCCTTAACCAATCTTCGCCCCTAATGTGTGTGGGATTTTCACCCACCTACATGCCAAACCAAGTGTTTTAGTGGAGATTCAAATCGTGACTCGAAAGAAAATGTTAAGGCATCCACCAACTCACCCACAACTCATAATTAGTTATATGGGGTTTTCTTGCTATTTAAAAGGTCTATTCAGTGGACTGTGTTAACAGCCCTAATAAGAATTTTACAAAAATGAAGAATTCAACCATCTTAGGAACATTTTAGGACTTTGAGATGAACTGGAGATTTATATAGAACTCAAAGATGCTCTATTTGGTGTAATTGTTTTCCGATTAGTGTTCTTTTAACGTCACTTTGAAGCATTATCTGTCCACTTTTGATGTAGAACATGGGAAAATTGATTTTCAAGTGTCACGGGAAGGTGGAGAACATTACTAATCAAATTTAGAGTTCTTCAAAGGTATTTTGAGAATATTTATTGTAGGTTTTAAATTCATTTCATGTTGTGATTTTTCATAATGTACTTGCAATATATTTAAAAATGAATCGGTTCATTGATTAAGTGAACCTAGAGACGTATCCAAATTGGTGAACCCGTTGCTAAGATCTTTGTCAATATTCCTTTCTAATTTTCTTTTTTATCAATTTTTAATTCAATTTTTATGGATTAATGATAAGCTAAGGAAAATTACGAAAAATCATAAAATGACAATTTGGAAGAGTTTAACTCATGGAATTGATATTTTGAGTTTCTTATCACTCCAAATCAGTTTTTAATTAGTTTCTCAATTCATTTAAATTAAGATTTTGATAATTTTAATTAGTATATATTTTTATAAACTATTGATACATTGTATCGTGTTAGTTTATGGATCATGTTTTGGTATCATAGCTGGTAGAATGTTGGATTAGCTTTTGATTACATTATGTATATCATTCGGTTGGGTTTAATTTAGTTTGTGTAGAAATTTGGGTTTGTTGATATTCCATTTACATTGTGTAGTTTTTGGGAGTAAAGGTTGTTTATAGAAAACATGAAACCATGTGATGAGAGGGATAGATGGAATCGGTCGGTTAACATTGGTCATAGTGATTTGGTGAGTTTAAACCATATTGTGAAGCTTTCCTTTCTGGTATAATTTGTATCTATTTTTATTCCTATGTCCCTTGAGATATATTTGGTACAAATTTAATTCTAAAAACAATAGAATAGAAAACCAAATATAAACACAAATAATATACTTCTAATTTTATTCATTCCGGATTGCAATTACATTGATGGAGAATACATTTTATAATGTTTGAGCTCCTACGAAGATGGAGCCAAACTTCATCTTCAATCCTATCTCTCTCATCTCTCATATTGCTCTAGTAATCCCCAATATATCTCACACTCCCAAATAACTATGTGAGTTGTGCATTATAACTATTTGCACACTCATGTGTTATTTTAATATTAAATAATACTAGTATTCAAACCATATGTTCACACTATGAAAATAAATTTCCTAACAGATTAGGAGCATCTCGAAAATACCATTCCATTTTAAGATATGGAGATGGAACTAGACATTATTTGGCACTTGTTTGATTTGGGTAATAATTGGTTTTAGTTGATTTTAGCTTCACAATTTTTATTAATAATTACAAGATGCAATCTTAAAGTTGTTTAAAATTTAACTATTTGTTAACCTTAGTATTCAAACCATATGTTCACACTATGAACATAAATTTCCTAATGATTAGGAGCATGTGAAAATACGATTCCATTTTAAGATATGGAGATGGAACTAGACATTATTTGGCACTTATTTGATTTGGGTAATAATTGGTTATTAGTTGATTTTAGCTTCACATTTTTTATTAATAATTACAGGATGCAATCTTAAAGTTGTTTAAAATTCAACTATTTGTTAACCTTTATTCAATAGGGTGTATAGTTCTCCCTTTCGAACAAAGGAAAAATTATTCCAACGTTTCTTGTATATGAGAAATGGCTATTTTTACACAAATTTGGGTTTGAATATCCATGTTAAGATAAGCTTTGTGTGGCATGTTAGAAAGGAATATGCCTTGTTTTGGAATTGTTTCAGACCCATTTGAAAACATGGGTTTTCATCACTACCTTTTTAAAACAAGACCTTTTTCATGGTGTAGCCTTTTATTCAAGTTGTTGAATCGGGGAGAGGGATCAACCCTTGTATTGCTAAAACTAATCCCTTTGATATTTTTTATTTAGATAGCTAATATTGTTGATTGGATTGCATTTTTCGAGCATACTTTTATGGGGTTCCTATTATATGTAGAAAGGACATTTTTCCAATTTGATTTTTTCTTTGAATATGGTAATGGTGTCACTTGTAGGGAAGAGATAAGTGACAGGTTTAATATACTCAGATTTACCTTCTCACATTTATGGTTGAGAATTTCCATTATGATTTAGACAACATAATATACAAATTTAGTGAGCATGTTTAGTATGTTTGATTTTGGATTTGCATTTGTTATCATTTTTAGTGTGAAAAATATGGATGCTTATAAGACCCATTTGGGCACCGTTTGTAATGTAATTAATTTACAAATTTTTTGTATCCACACATGATAATTGCACATATTTTTAAGACCCTCATATTCAGGCATTTATTTGTAACTATCACATGTGGTTACAATTAGAGTGTATTTTTATTACACTAATAAACTAGTTTGCAAGTTGCACCTGGTGATATTTTGCATTATTGGTAGTTTCACCATTTTGGTTTTTGATAGTTGTTCATGTAGTTTGGTTATATCCCTAATTTCACATTGGATAGATATTTCATCTTCATTGGTAGTTTTAGGGATTTAGTCTAACTCTCACCTCTTTATAGGCATTGTGTAGTTTAATTTCTGAATCATTTCCATGGTATATTGTAGTGATATTTTTTTCGTGATGACATTTTCACAGAGTCAGTAGAAACCACCTATTGTTGGAAATTTTTGGTTTATTTCATCTGTTCATTTACATTACTTTCATAGTTTCACATGGTCAATAGACACTCACCTATGTTCAACATTTAGTCTTCTATTTCATTTTGATATAGTTCAATGATATTTTGCAGAGTTGAATTTTTTTAGGTCGTAGTAGACACACACTTATTATTGAAATTTTTTCTTCATTTTATAATGATCTAATTTTTGGCAATTGCAGTATTGGAATAATCATAGGGATTTAGTTAAACACTCACCTATATTTGACGTTTTTTTGTTGTTTCATACTAATCCATTTATATGATCATCATTTCAATATTCTATAATATATTTAACCACTATGCTATATTCAGTGTTTCTATATATTGGTGTGATTTAGAGATTAGTTTAGAAGATGTAGTGGGACCTGGACTTTTGGGGACCAAAAGATGTTTATTAGGGAGGTGTGATCTAAAGGACATTACGAGTAGTCAATTTTTTTATTTCTCCTAAACCATTACAAGACTAAATATCACTTTGATAGCTTTCCAATGCCTATAGGAACATGTAAATCGACATTGTATGCTCCAAAGTATCATTGGTAAAATTTCATGGTCAAAATTGGTCAATAGGGAAAATGCAAATCTATGACACTTTGGCTTGTACATGAGCATATTTGTGTAATTCGGATTTGATTGAGGTAAAATGTGATAATGGACATTTTTTTATCCTTCCGGTCTTTGTGGTGTGCAAGTGTTTTGTTTTCAATAGTGAGGTCCACTCTTGTTTCGGAAGGGGACTCACCACCATGGTATATTAGTGTAATTTTAATTTTCCCAATTACATTATATTATTTATGCCACATTATGTCATATATTCTGGTGCTAACACGTGGCAAGATAGATTTTGGATTAATTTATCAATGCTATCACCTACCTTCCGGCTATCTCGACCAATTTTTTCTAACCACCTTGCTAACTCAGCAAGTTATTTCAACAATCTACACCAAACTCGGAAAAGTGTTATTTCAAAAGGATTCATTTAGATAGTCACATATGTTTGGAATTTTGTTTTCTTTTCATACTAATCCATTTATGTGATTAGCATTTCAATATTCTATAATATTTTAACCACTATGTTATATATTGGTGTGATGTAGAAGGTTTTAGCTTATGATTCGGTGGGACTGGACTTTTGGAGACCAAAAGGTTTATATTGGGGAGGAGTAATTCAAAGGACATTCTAGGTAGTCATAATTTACCTATTTCTCCCTAAACCATTACAATATGTAAGATAACTCGATATGTTTTTAACACCTATTGGAACGTGTAAATAAGACATCATATGCTCTCGATCGCTGGTCAAAGTTCATGGTCAAACTTGGTCAACAAGGAAAATGTAGGTTTGTAGTACCCTCGACTTATGCATAAATCATATTTACATAATTAAGAGTTGATAAAGGAAAATGTGATTATAGACTTTTTGGTCTAGCCTCTAGTCTTCAATAGGTATGCAAGGTTTGGTTTCAACAATGAGGTCCACTCTTGTTTAAGAAGGGGACCTAGCCAATGTTGTATGTTAGTGTAATTTTAATTTTCCCAATTACACTATAGTTTTTATGCCATAATATGTCGTGTATTCAGTGTGCCGACACATCACAGGATATATTTTAGAGTAATTTACTAATGCTACCACTTACCTACCATCTCACTTAAAGAGCTATTCCACCCACCTTACTAACTCGATGAGTTGTTTCAATAGTCTACACCAAACTCGACGAAGTGTTGTTTCCCAACTCAACATTGCAATCAAACAAAGGTGACTATTTTAACAAACCCAACTCACCAAACACTATGGAAAAGTTCATAGAGGGCAATGAGTGCCATACTTAGCAAAAATCAGTGTGAATGTGGTCTCAACCATGGTGTATCCAACATGCCAAAGGCCATTTCAAGCCTTAACCAATCTCGCCCCAATGATTGTGGGATTTTACACCCACCAACATGCCAAAACAAGTGTTCGATGGATATTCAAACATGTGACCTAGTGCAAAATTTTAAGGCATCCAACTAATTCACCTACAACACACAAGTAGTCAGTATGAGGATTTTTACGATTTAAACAAGGTCTCTTGTTTAGGGACTGTGTTAGTAAGCCATAATGGGAAGTTTACATAAAATGAATAATTAAGCCATCCTAGGGGAATTTTGGGACTATGAGATGAACTAGAGAGTTGTACAAAACTCAAAGACACTCTATTTGGTGTAATTATTTTCTTGATTGGTATTCATTTGTAATTTATTTGAAGTATTTTTCCACCACTTTTGACTTAGAACATGGGGAAATCAATTTCGTAAGTTCCACAAGAAGGTGGAGAAAATTATAGATCGAATTCAAAGTTCTTTCAAGGTCTATTGAGTAGATTTCTTTTATTTTTTAGATTCATTTCATGTTGTGAGTTTTCACAATGTACTTGCAATATATTTAAAAATGAATCGGTTCATCGATTAAGTGAACCCAAAGATGTAGCCAAATTGGTGAACACCATTATCAAGCTCTTTTCATTATTTCTTTCGATTTTATGTTTTTATCAGTTTTTAATTTAGTTTTGGATGGATTAATGATAAGCTACGGTAGAATTGTGAAAAATTGTAAAATGAAAATTTGTAAGTGTTTGGTTTGTGGAATTGATGTTTTAATTTTCTTATCACTTTGAATTATTACTAATTTGGTTTTTAATCAGTTTCTCAATTCATTTAAATCAGGAATTTGAGAATTTTAATCACTATTTGTTTTTATAAACTATTGATACACTTTGGGTCGAGTGTTGTTAGTTTACGGATCAATAAAAACTAATCCAATGTTTCATGTGACGTATTATGGATGTAGATCAATGGAGATCAAAAACATAAGAATAAACTATCATTGTATTGAGTCCCAACACATATGGTGTACGCATATCCAATACTCCATCTTTGGGAATAGAAAACTCCCTCATCTCCAATGGTGAGAGTGAAATATTTCCATTATTGCTAATATAGTATAGGAATAGGCTATTATCTAAGATAATTCATGATTTTTGATTGATAGGTGAAGAATATATATCAATTATTTCTAGATGATGAGGACATGGTATTTTTCTCTAGTTACAACATCACATATTGTTTATTTTCTCTATAATTTTCTAGTTTAATTGTTCTTTTTCACCCTTTTTAGGTTTGATTATATTTTTACAACTATCATCAAACAAAGAATGAAAGAGGATCTACAGGGGGTTATTTTGACTAATTAACTTCTAACATTAACCAATCAATATCAAAATAAGGTATTAATATCGACAAAAAATGTACACTCTACAATAAAAACTTTCAAATATATGGGATTGAGTGCACTAAGATGATTATAAGTGATTCTGGGATGATCTAGGTGATCTGGATGCTAAAACAATGGTTTTGGACATGAAAATGCCTAAAAATGACACTATGAGATGAATATATCCTAGGAAAGACCGTATAGTAGAGGGTAGGAATGTCGATATGGTTTTGACCTCTTTGTATGGTTTCTCACGTGCTCATAATTATTATCTATGACTTTTGGGTTTGTCTCTTATCCGATTCACTTTTTCACTATCTATCGGTCACTCTCAATCACCCTACGATCATCTCTTAATAATATTTTCAATCCTTCAAACCTTCGCCATGGATGAATTCAAAAAAAAACCAGTTGTCTTGTGGGAACCCTTGTATACCACCAACTTCGGCACTACTCTAAAGAGGCTTCAAACCACATGTCGTTCTCCACCTAACATGTGATATCTAGTTGTAGTGCAATCAAATTTGACATCATTTCTTCGACGGTTCTTGAATTGAGTTTATTTCTTGTCAATGTACTTGAGTGGGTGAATTTTAGTGTTTGTAAATGTAGGAATCAATTCTCTAGACCTATTGGGAAGCTTCATACATGTGTGAAATGTTTCTCTAATAAATTTTTAGAGGTATTTTCATAGTGTAGGGAGATTTGGGTTCCTTTTGTGCTAGATTTTACAATAGGAGTCCATAAGAGTGCTTCCTAGTTCAAATGAGGTGAGTTTCACTTGCTTTTATATGCTTTCAAAGGTGATTTAAGTTAGAAATGCTAAGTGAGAGGAAGTAAGTGACCTAAAGAATAATGTGTAATAGGAAGTTTAGGACACATTTGAACTAGGTAAGGACCATACACTAGGCTCAGGACCATATAGACATTATTTCCCCTCGTTTGTATGTCTTTTACCTAAGAGTGGAAATATGAAATTTGAAGTTTAGAAGATAACAAATGTATTTTATTATTGTGTTTCATGATTCAATTCTTAGAAATTATTGACAAGTGAGTGTGTAAGATCAAGAAAGATGGATAAGAGACCTAGGGGTGTATTAGATAAGAATGTGTAGAGTGCAATTTTTAGCAAGAGTGCAATTTATAGAATAGTAGTGTCAAAGATTATAATTACAAAATTTGAGTCTTTACATTTCCCCCTTTACATATGAAATGAAATTACATTCTTAAAGGAAAAGATACATGAGTGTGTAGACATGCTTTGTCTTTGTTTGATGGTTATTTTACAAGATCATGTTGTATTTGTTTTGACACGGTCTATGATTAAACATAAACACATAGTGTAGTCAATGTCCATGATAAAGAATTAAACTTTAAAACAAATGTAAATATGTAATGTAATTGAAATTTTAAATTATAAGAGTGAAATAAAGAGATGAAAAAATGGAAGGAGTACACTTGTTCATTTACAGAGGCAAGGATTTCACATTCTTTGCTTGTACTTGGATTATTAAAATTTATTGAAGGAATTTGGGTGATTAGTTCCTAATTGTGTAAAGGATAAGTTGGAGTATTGGGTGTATGGAACCCAAAACACAAATTCCCGAGAAGAGAGAAGAATAACGAGGATCCTCGAAGAACCCATGAAGTACAAATTCGTGTATCAAAGTCATTCGGTAACTTCAATATCTTCCCTCTTAGGTGTAAGAGGAGAGGAAGGACTACCTATGAAGAAATTATTTGTTTGAAGTATTGTTAATAACCCCAAAAATGCATCATTTCATATGGATCTAGGCTCAATTTCATATATTAGGAAACACAATACAAAAGAGAATGGATTTCCCCATACTCTCCCCATGTACCACACAACTGAGTAGAAAATAAATAAAACTAAAATGTGTTGAAATATGGTTAGATAAAGGATACCCATGCCCCCAATACCCTTGAAATTAGAAATTAAGTTGGATTTTTGTGGAGAATAATGGATGATACCTTTCATGCCACCTGAAACTAATCTAAAGTGAGTCATCGGAGTCTGAAATCGAGTCAAAAACATGTACCTATAGGTGAAAATTTGAACATGTTAAGAAAAGTTTTGTAACTAACCCTAGCGAAAAAATATAAGAATGGGTCAAGAACGTCCGTATAGTCTTGACCCTAATGTAAAGTTTTGACCATGTATTTTCTTTTCGACTTTTTGTTCTTGATGTTGTATTTAAGTAATTTTTATCATTTTTACTGTCTCCGAGTCCATTTTTTTGTGTGTGTATGTTTTAGGTGTAGAATATACTCAAATGAATGTCCTTCTTTTGAGGTGCATGTGATGAAGAGTTTTATCATGAAGCTCAAATGAATAGATGTGTAACTATACGTACCCAAAATTGTAGGGTCATCGCACCACCATAACGATGTTACACATGCCCCAATGATGATACATGTCTCCTTGCAAGGTGTTCAGAATCTAGAAAGGTTCACCATGTATACGCTTGTACCCCGCATGCCCCACTCAGCCTCTGCGTGCCTTGTTTTCCCCTTTTCCCCCTTTTTCTTGCATTTTTGTCTTTAGTGATGGAACCACCACTGCCTCCTAAGTGGCGATCTCATGACCGCCACCCAGGGACAGGCGCGATCCCATAATCACCATCTGGGCAGCGGTCCATGTCGCCGTCCGCCCGGGCGGTCTCGTAATCACCGCCCTGGCGGCGGTCTCATGAATCGCCACCCTACACAGGCGATGGTTTTGTTCACGTTTTCCAAATTCTTCCGACAATTGTATCAAACATAAATATTCAAATTTACACACTTTATTTAACTACTTTGGCTTGCATTAATGTTTTTTGCTTGCTGGGAAGTGTGTTTCCTTTGTTTATAGTAAAAGAGATCAAATGGGAGTTACCCTCTGGTAAATGCATTGGTTATAAATAGCCAGCTTGTTTTCAAGAAAATGGCCCTCATCTTCTCAATTCTCTTATTCAGTCTTTCAATTTCTTGCTTAGAATTTTGTCAATTCATGTTTTGCTTCCATTGTTTGTCTTTTAGAAGCCGTATAATCTCTTTGTTTCAGTCTTGTTCCATTCTTTGCTTCATACAATCAGTTTGGCATAAAATAGCTTCATTTATAGACTAGAATACATTAAGTTTGTAGGTTTTGTTTTGTCATAAGGATAGTTTATGAAACTCTCGGACACACTTGTGTTGTATTCGCACAATAAATCCTACTAATAATTGCATAGTCAAGCTCTGTTCACTTGCGCTTATCCCTCTCCTACTTGCATTGTATTCGGTCTATATCCAAATTTGCCATTGTTCGATTGCTATCTTCTGTTGATACTATCATACACACACTTTACGGATTCAAGAGGACACAAAGGAATGAGGAGATCACACGATGAGATGAAATCACAAACAAATAGATTTACCAACGATTTCGTAACGCGTCGAGTTTGATCTATAAAAGTTCTAATTACAAACATATCAAATAGAGTAGTGAATTATTTCATTTCGGTTAAAAGTTCACTCTCGATATCACCAAGGAAGCTATGGGGATTGATAATTTCAGGCTGTGATTCATTCCTCACTTTTGAGGTAGGATCGAGAGCCTTCGATTTAATATGTTTAGTTGCTTAGATATTTAGGATAAAATCGTAGCTGCACGCACAGAAAATAGCCATACCGAGGTTACTTTGCTTGTTTTTATTCTATTTCTAGATTAGTTGTTCATTTTATAAATATACTAGAGTAGCTGCTCTTCAATTTCATTGAAATACATCATTTAAAAATACAAAAAAATAGAAGGATGCTTGCATAGTGTAAATACCTCTTTCATAATCAATTTGTTAATTTTAGTTAAAAGTTGAATCATTTTGTATGACAATCACGGGACCTAGAGAGCCTAAAGAGTATATAAATGAACCCATAGTACCTCAACCAAATATACCCATGACTTTAGCTGATATAGATCGGGACCTTAGGATACAAGTCTTTCGAGAAACAAAAACTTACAAGTAATTAGTGAGCAACTAAGATAATCTGAATATCGAAGACGAAAAAGCTTAAACTTCTGGTCAAACCATCCAAACTATAGATTGCCTTGATAAAACACTTGAATGACCGTGCAAGGGTTCAAACGAGAGCAAACATTTGGTTGCGATCCTTTGGTTCCACAACCTAACGTGGGGGACCTCCTCATTGACATAGATTCTAGCTTACATATTCAAGTTTCGGAACACTGTTAGGTACTTTCGAGAAAATCATACAACTTCTAGTTTTGAACGTAGAGGCTGAAAAAGGCATACGATTCTTGGATAGTTGGGAGAAGGGATTGATTCTTCACATGACCATAACAATTCCACAACAACCACAAACTCATGGTTACGATCCCAAGTCCCACATGACCCAACGGGCCAACAAACCAGTCAAGTATTGACATCTTTGCTTACAAATGCTAGTATTTAGATCTTCACCACTCTCGTCGAGATATTATAAAGCATAGTTCTCTGTATTAAACATAGAAGCCAATCGGTCTAATATTTTCTAGGCTAGACAGAGAAAACCACCCATAGTTCACTACAAATCTATTAAGCCACCTATCACCATTTTCATGACCTTATCTCGGAGATATATACGAAGCTCCTACAGATCACTTCCCACGTATCCAACAACCAAGAAAGAATCTTGGAAGAGCTTGATATTGATTGGAGCCTCAATGAACAGCCATTATATTTGAGTGAAAAATTACACCAATTTAGGTTAGGAGGTCCTTCTTCGCCTTAGATTCACAGATTCCATTATTACGTATTGAGGATTTAAGATTACCCGATTAGCTTGTCTATATCTATCTACATTCAACATTCACCGGATGTCTCGACATGACCTCGAGAGGTTGGGTATGAGGAAGAGGTACTTGTAGATTCCCATGCTTGCATGTTACTTTTCCATCGTACAAAATTGGTGAACCCGACGTGAACAAACTAATATTCCTCTTTCTATTTTCATTTCTTCCATCCACCTTCACTCTTTCCCATTATTCTGCGGGTATTCATATACCCCCCGAATATGTCGGGATATGATGCATATGGTAGACCTCTCTCAGGTCTCGAAGTAAACTATAGTCAAAAAAATAGACAACCATCGCCCTCGTTTTTACGCATGGGCCGATAACTATTCGATTAATTACTTATCATCTCAAATTTCCCCTCACGTAACTAGTTCTAGTTCTTCATTCCGAATTGAGGAGTTTGATCGGTTTACACAAACAAAATAGCCAGAGCCATTAGGCTCTAACAATATGATGTTTACTTGGCATGCTTTGCTAAAAGTGAACAACGCTTCCAAAATATGTATCCACCTATCGGGATTTTACAAATACGTATGATGCCCTATTCTAGAGAACACCCCATAAATCCACCTATGGGAAATACACTCGGTGAAGCTTGGCGGGTTAACGCTACAATTCATAGCAGGTATCACACCCCTTTATAACCTCAAGCTATAGAACAAACACCCTTAAGAAAAAACACTACGTCTTCGCCTATGGAGGTCATTTTAGCCTTAGCTGAGAAGGTTAGAGAGCTAGAACTTGCTCAAGCAAACCAAAATTCATATTTTGGGAAAGCAAGAATCCCCAACCCTCTGCATCATCCCAGTCAGGTCGATCTCCTTACAAGAATAGGCATGTTAGGCACACCTCCTCAAAATCCTTATACTTACCCACAACAAACACCAATTAGGACCACGTTTTCAAATGTCGCTCCGGTTAAAGCATGAAACCTCCTAAACTTAGCACCAAACAACCCGTACTGCAACAATGATCCTTCTTACTTAAAAATTTATTCAAAGTCACCACAAGGAGACATGTTCTCTTATCTCGGGATGTTTGTTAAACCACAAGGATTCCCTTATGTTCCTACAAATGCATATGCTATGCCATATCAACAACCCATCCCCCTCAACCCTCTCAGCAAGCCTCATCGATGGTTAAGGCCTACGCAGTAGGGACTTACTCAGAATATTTGAAAGAACCCCTAGACTTCACCATACGAAGCATCATGCTTCCAAGACCTCTTCTCGATTTGCCCAAATACAAAGGGGAAGGAGACCCGAACGCACACATTAAGGCCTATGCCACAGCCATATGGGAGTTACTCCCTTGGGACGGGGTTATCGCTAAAATATTCCCTAAGACCCTAGAAGGTATTGCCCTTGATTGGTATTATAGAATACCTGAAGCTTTGATACACTCATTTAAACAACTCGTGTCAGAATTCATCAAAGATTTTGACATGAACAAATTGTTAAGAACGAGAATTAGGGATTTCTTACATATCAAACAAGAACATAATGAATCTTCCACTCATTTTATCCAAAGATGGTGTACGCTTCTCTACTCATCGTGCGAGTGCTCCAAATATGGATCAAATGGAACTATGTGATTTATTCCTTAATTCACTTAATAGAGAAATAAAGGAAGAAGTCTAGAAGTTCCCACTAAGAGCTTACGATGAAGTACTCAAGAGTGCTCTCTGAATCAACCAAGCAACGATTGATAGTGGTCATAAGACATATGGGACAAATAGGAAATTAAGCACTCCTAATCAAAACACCATGGACTATTCTAATGTCTGGGAACACTAATCAAGAACATAAGATCCTTAACATGAACCGCAGAGGTTACAACAGATGGAGTAATTAACCAAGCTAAAAGGGAAAATGTTGTAAACATTTCTCCACCTGTTAATAATCAGTGAAATAATAATTTTACCCCAACAATCAACGCGGTAGATTTTAATCGTCCACCACGGCAACAACAACAACAACAACGACAAGTATAAACACAAAGTCCAAATCGAAACCCAACTAGATATCAGGGTCAAAACCAAAGGCAACAACCTCAAAATTTTAACTCTAACAACCAGCAACCTTATCAAAATTTCGGGCCACAACAGGTTTTAAATCAATAGCCTCGAAATTATAATCCTAATCTATATTGTGTCTTCCACAAGATTCAAGGCCACGATATTAGGACTTGTCGTGAATACAATAAATTCATGCAGCGTTCAGAAGATCAAAAACAACTCTTTATAGATATGTTTTAGCGAATTCTGTAGTACCCATGCCAAACACTTATACAGGGGCAATTTCCCCTCAAAATGCATCCCTCAAGATCTTCAATGACCCACTCCCAAACCATTCTAACAACAATAGGTTAGATCCTAACAAAACAAATAAGGGTGTCATGACAGGAAACAATGATCATGAAGCTTCAACTTCATTAAATCCACTAGTCGCACCCCAATTAGGAACTCGACCTCAAACTAAGATAGTTGGTTTAGTAGAGTTAGACACCGAGCTACCTGTAGAAACCATAACAAGAACATGGGATTATTCTTCTCAACCAACTCCAAGTTATTCATTAGAGCCAGATAGCACTCAACAAACATTGGTAAAACCTATAGGCACCTATGATCTAATTAATGATTTAACTAAAACCTTCTCGCACATCTCCTTCTTGGATTTGTTAAAGAACTCTCCCACCCATAGGGCTGCCCTCTTAGAAGCATTAGGCCTTGGAAATTTAATCAACATCACTCCTCTAGAAATGTAGGTAAACCATGTGGATTTTGATGTTTATCCTCCGGGGCAGCTGGATAGGGATACTGAATTTATATTCGATATAAGTAAAATGCCAATAGATGCTGAAATTACATGAAGAGGGGACCCAACTTTAAATTTACAAGTTTGGGTCTACAATAATTATGTTAAACATGCAATGGTTGATGATGGGGCAGCGATTAACATAGTCCCCTTAATTTTCCTCAAAATTTAGGATATAGAGAGACAAACTGCTCCACGACGCGAAATACACTAAGAGGTTATGATAGCCTTAAAGCCACTTCAATTGGAACCATAGTTTTACCGGTCACTTTTGGACTCCAAGACGGTCCTCACCGAGTTTTATATTATAGATCGGGAAACCAATTATAATATGATCCTTGGTCGGCCATGGATACACCGCGTGAAGGAAATCCCTACCACACTATTCCAAGAAATAAGATTTCTACACTTGGGAAAATATTCGTGGCACAAGGTGACCCAAAACCCTTCGATATACACCTAGCTGATTTGAAGAAAAGACCGGTGTTCACTCCGAGTTTGAACTTCCAAAAATCATCTTGTCAAAACAACTAATTCATAACCAAAAGAAAAGTGATACCCACCACCGAGTTGGAAATTTCAAATCCAGCTAAGGACATTCCAAAGACCCAAAAGTGAGACTAATGCTATAAAAGCGGTATTACTTAGGGACCACCGAAAAAATTGTCAAGTTGTTGGAGAAAGACTTACCTATTCTCCTCTCTTGTTTGATTCCATGGGTATGGGACACACTGCAGGAATTGCTTCTCTTCCACTGAGACAAATTTTTTTATGGTAGAGGTAACAAAGAAAAAGAAAACAAGTTATGACAGATATCCCAACATCCATTTTTCCAAGCGAATATTCGACTCTCCACTTCGGCGAGCTAGATGTCATTTTGGAGTGGGGTGGGAGTGATCTTTACTTCACTTGAGGGAAAGATCCTACCTTTCACCTTTAAATTAAAATTTGAATGTACAAACAATAGGGCTGAGTATGAAGCTCTCCTCTTTGGCCTCATTCTAGCCAAAAGAATGGGTGTCAATGACATTAGAGTGCTAGGAGACTTGTAAATAGTTACAAACCAAGTCTCCAAGGTATATGAAACTAGGGTTGAACATTTACAACTATACAAAACAATGGTGTTAGATCTAAGCAAGGGATTCAACTTCATATCAATTGAAGCAATCCCACGAGAGCAGAACCTTCTCACAGACTCAATAGTAACCTCAAATTCCCATTTCACCCTAAACAAAGTGAGTTGGAGGATACAAATTTGACAAGTATCACTTCGTCTTGAACCATTAGTTCGTAAAATACCAACAAACTCACTCGACTCATGGAGAAGCTAAGGATGATTTTTCTATCATAGATCACTTTGACAATGATAGAATCACTCTTGAATATCTAAACGCCTATGCGGAGCTACACCTTGCTCACTATATAGTTGATCTTTCCCTAATACCTCATTCCTCTTCCTACTTTGGAAATCCCATGGTAGAGTCTCCTCCACGTAAGGATCTTAATATCTACGAGATAGAAAATGGAGAAAGCTTGGAACTACCTCCACCCCCACTGAATTTGAAGAAGGTAATGTTTCTTTGATAGAAGAAACCATTGACATAAACATTGGAACGGAGGAAGAACCAAGAATTTTGAAGTTGGGATCCTCGTTAACTCCAGAGGAGATAGAAATACACACCCAAATCCTCAAATAACATCAAAAGGATTTAACATTTAATTATAAAGAAATGACGAGACATTGCACCAAAAGTCATGGTGCACAATCTTGTCACTAAACCGGATGTGAAGCCAATTAAATGAAGTCAAGACCAATAGGCCGGTGTCTCTCATGGTAAAAGGGAAGTAATAAAACTTCTCCAAGTAGGATTCATCAAACCTGTTTTCTACTCACAATGGGTATCTAATATAGTTCCCATCCTCAAATAGAATGGGAAAATACGCATTTGCATAGATTTTCGGGATATTAACAAAGCTTGTCCCAATGATGAATTCCCATTACCATCCATTGATGTTATCATTGACCAATAGTAGGATTTGAAATTTTGTCTCTCATGGATGGGTTCTCGTGGTACAATCATTAAAATATCGGAACGAGGATCAAGCCAAAACCACATTCATAACTCCTGGGAACATATTGCTACGTTGTCATGCCATTTGGTCTTAAGAACGCCGAGTGCTACATATCAGCAAGCAATGACTTATATATTCCATGATCTTATCCATAAAATTGTGGAATCCTATGTGGATGACTTGTTGGCCAAAGCCAAGAAATGTTGTGATCATCTGGAAGTGCTCTGTATCATCCTCTCACGACTAATCGAATATGGTGTCACATTAAACCTAGAGAAGTGTGTGTTTGGTGTGACAGGAGGTAAAATTTTGGGCTACATTATATCTTCACGAGGGATTGATGTTGATCCAGCCAAAATATGGGCTGTTCTCGAAATGATCCCACCATCGAGACGAGTTTGGAATCGAGGTCATTTCATGGGAAAATCGATGTAATCGAAGGTTCATCCTAGATTTAAGTTTTTCCATTCATCCAATCAACAATCCATTGAGAAAAGATTATAGTGTTGATTGACCGAGGAATGCATCGAGGTGTTTGAAGCAGTTAAATGCTTCTTGTCGTCTCCACCCACACTAATTCCTCCCAAGCGGACCTCCCTTTGATCCTATACTCACGAGCCACTCATGTGTCATCGGCCTACATCTTTGGCTCAAGAAGACAATGATAAACGAGAACGCATGGTCTATTTCATTAGCCAAACGTTTCTTGATTATGAAACATGTTACACACAGGCAGAGAGAGAATGCCTTGCCATAATTTTTGCAACAAAACATTTGAGACATTACATGTTAAACTAGGAAACAAGGGTCATTGTAAAGATAGACCATTTATGAACATTTCTCACACAAGGATCTTTATCTAAAAAGGCTGGCCGTTTCATAACCTTAATGGGAGAATTTGAGTTAACATTCATGAACTAGAAATCCATTAAGGGAAAAATTATTGTAGACTGGTTAGCTAACAATCCACTAGATGGAGGCGAGCTGGTAAATCTAGACTTTCCTAATGAGTGTGTATACTTCATCGAAACTAGGCCCCCCATCTCTACATGTCCCTGGTATACTGATATCATCAATTTTATCATGGACCATACATACCCGAAGGTGCCACATCACAACAAAGAAGGAGGTTATGCATTATTACCACTAGATATGTTGTTTTAGACTACATACTCTATCGTAAAGCCTTTGACGACATGCTTCTAAGATGCATCGACATAGAAGAATCCAAGAAGATCCTTCATGAATCCCATAGTGGGATATGTGGAGGCCACTTTGATGGTTACACCACCACTCGTAAAATGCATTGGATGGGCTATTTTGGCCCACTCTCGAGCATGACGCAATGGAATTTGTGCGTAAGTGCTACAAATGCCAAGAATTCTCTGACGAGATTCACATGCCAAGACAATCCCCGCAACCAATGACAAATGCGACCGTGGCCCTTCTCCATGTGGGGGCTGGACTTGATAGGGAAATTCTCTTCCTCATTAACCGATGGTCATACTTTTATAATTACAGCCACAGAATACTTTACCAAATGGGTGGAGGCCATGCCTCTCACCTGCATACAGTTTGGTAATTACCAAATTCATTCTGAACCAAATTATCTATAGGTATGGCATCCCACAAGTCATTATCTCAGATAATGGCACGTCCTTTAAAAATGAAGTCAGTGAGTTATGTAGCAAATTCAAGATAAACCATCATACGACCTCTCTTACTACCCTCAAGCCAATGGATAGGCCGAAGCGACAAACAAAACGTTAAAATCTATTCTCCTCAAAATGATCAAGGAAAGCAAGTGAGATTGGCATTTAAAACTATATCCGGCCTTATGGGCCCATCGAACCTCAATAAGAACACCAACGAAGAAACTCTTTTCTAATTGGTATTGAAGTAGAATTAGTTCTCCCACTTGAGGTTGAAATAGCCAGTCTCGTATCTCATTACAAGGGATTTTGGATGAAGAAGCTTCTAGGGAGGCATGCCTCTCTGAACTAGAAAGCCTTGACGAGGCCAAGTTAAACGTCGAACAATAGCACAGAGCCTATGATGACCGGATGTGCCGAAAGTACAAAAAAAAAAGTCTATGAGCGAGAAATATATGAAGGAGATCTAGTTCTAAGACTAGATAGCCAGATTGATAAGAAAACTGGTGAAGGAAGGAAGTTCTGGCCCAAATGGTTGGGCCCATATTGAGTCATGAAGGACTACGGAAATGGTGCGTATCTTTTGTGTACGCTAGAAGGTGAGGAATTCAATGAAGCTCACAATTCCTTGAATCTTGAGCGGTTTTACGCATAAAACATCAAGGTTATTACTTGTACATTATAGCTACCTACATTGCATTAGTATTTTAGCTGCTTCATTCTGTCCATTTCATAAAAGTGGTAGTCCAAGAACTTACTCTTAAAACAATCTGTTACAAATTTCTAAAAATATTGGCAAAAGCATTCATAACACATCTCTTCAAACATCATCAACTATTTTCAAATCTTCTCATCAAGTTTGATAGACAAGCATTGACGAAAACCATACCAAGGCCTGCATACTTGGCTTTTCTCTTTCTTTCTACTAGGTAAAGTTGTCCTTACCTACGGTCTGTTCTAGAAGCTTCTTGGTGTCACATCTATCCCTCTTAAATCTCTTTGAAAGAAAGGATATCCCAAAGTTATAGGTCAGAAAAGTCAAAATCAAATGAAATCAAAAGCACCAAGCAAACAAAATATTTTATTTTACACACTTCTTTGCCCCATCAACCTTCGGTGATAAGCCCACATCTCTTATCGGCGGTGTGAGGTCGGGAAAGGAAAGAAGTGCCCTTACTCGCCTATATCTTGCCTTTGGTGACAAACCCATGCTACTTACTAGTGGTGTGAGGTAGGGTGTAGGGGTCCAGTCACACAAATGAACAAATCTTGGTATGCTAAAAACACAAATCAAATCCTATTAAAAGAAAACAAATATCCAAATTCCAAAGAGATCAAATCCTCAAAACCAGATTTTGTCAACCAGGTTGCCATTTATGAATCTAAGTCTAGATAAACTGAAAAGTAAGTGGCCTTCTGAGCTTGGTGGTAGTTCTGGGTAGGGTAGGTGTGTGGGTCCAAACTTGGTTTCTGTTACTGGTTTGTCTATCTCTCATCATTCCATTCAGTCAAACTCATACAACTTGTGCCCTTCCTAACTCTTGGTGTTGAGCCCTCACATCTTACTAGTTATGTGGAATTGGGATTGGGGAAAGTTCATCTCTTTATCACTATGCATTCATCATGTTTTTCCAACATAATAAGAAATCACTGACGTTGCCCAAAGAGTTCAAAATTTCAGTACTACCATATGTTAGTATCATCTCATATCAGCGCTTACAAAAACATACGAGTAAAACATTCTATCTACTATCATTTCTTTATCCATTGCATACATTAAGAAAACATGAAAATAGTATTCTAAAAAGAATCTAAGTACACATGTAGAAATGAGTCACAAAATTCAAGATGCTAAGAGTCTAGATATAAAGAGATACATATATATATATATACAAATCAAGTTTCATATACAATGCCTCCATGCACTAGGCGTGGTCAAAATGCTCAATGAGCCTGAAAAGTACAAAAAAACTCGTATAGACATCTAGAAAAATGCTACAAAAATATTCTCTCAATCCCTATGGGATCCCTCATAAGGTACACGGCCACGCCTAGGACTCTGGCTACACTGGCACTCCGAATGCACTGAGGGCTCGTGGTCACGTCCGATAACTACCATCTCGCCATGAGAATGGCTCCTCCTCATCAAACTCTCGGCCATCCTGTATCCAGCTACCTCGGTGCAAAGAGAATTCATGATCTTCACTACATGCCGAGACAAAGGAAAACACATCGGTATGCCTATCGGTTCTTGAGGATCCCCCACGTCCACGGAAAGCTCAGCACAAGTCTTCTCCAGGGAGAAGCAAGGTATTAGTACACACTCGGTGAATCAAGTCTCACCACTCATCAGCAGTCGCTACAAACAAAGGAGAAAACAAGTTAGAAAACAATCAACGATAAAACCAAGAGTAAACAAAACAAAAAGAAATAACAAACTAAGATGAGTCTAACTAAAACAAATGTTAGGAGAAGAGTGACAACTCACTAGGATTGCAGGCCTCCAAGAAGGATCTCTAGGATCCGCACCCACCACTGATGCCGCCATCGACTGGTGCCCCTCTCCCACATCTGGGGCCATGTGATGGCCTACAATAGACTCGCCATCTCCACCTGGGTCCCGGGAGAGTAACTCCTCTGAAACTAGAGTCACCCTCTCTGTGCTCGCTCCACCCTCTCGGCCTACAGGATCTCCTAGGTGTCATGCCACTCAGGATCACTATCACCCCCACCCATCTCACTGATCTCCATGTCCTCTATCTCCTCCTCAGTATCTCCCCCAGTAAACTCCTCAAACTTAGAGTCCATGTCAATGGGC
The DNA here is from genome assembly GCA_018340775.1 of Taxus wallichiana var. yunnanensis. Lineage (NCBI taxonomy): Eukaryota > Viridiplantae > Streptophyta > Pinopsida > Cupressales > Taxaceae > Taxus > Taxus wallichiana. The sequence continues at coordinate 59,708,737 of CM031238.1, read as the reverse complement.
TCATCACTACTATGAGCGGGACTAGCGGTAATTTGAAGTAAGGGTGCCTGAGGAGCACCGGCTCTCCCTCATGCACGTACCACCCTCCTAGCTGTAATAGGAGTACCGAGCATTACAATAGTCCAACCCCGGCCTCTAGGACCTCCCAAGCCTCATGGATAGATCTATACCATTGTCATCGCCGGAGGGAGCATGTCGCTATAAGGGAGGCCAAACTGCTATGGAACTCTGTCAAAGGGGTGTATCTCCAACTTCCCCACCTTGTCTATCAACTAGTTGGTGGTCTGATGGCAATCAAAGTAATGGTCTCCTCTCCCCATACCCCTGCCATGGCCTGATAAGGAGTGGCCTCCATGTCTGCAGTAGTCAGGAAGCCACTGGCTGGTGGGGTGCTCTAAGAACTGTCATCCCCATCCACCTCGCTGCCCTGATGGCCCTAGGATCCTCCACCTCTACACCTCTCCCATATGGGATAATGTGCTCATACACCCAACTCATGACAAGAGTCTCGGTGGCTCGATGATCGCCTCTATAAATGGACTACCCCGTATAAGTCATGGTAGGTAGTCTCAAAGATATCTTCTCCCCAGCGTAGACACGTCCATGGCCCTCAATAACGTGTAATAATAGGGTCCCAACAATATAAGAGGGTGTCCCCTCCCTTATCCCCAATCGGTCTATATGCGAGGATGCCCATGATGGCCTTACGGAGCAAGGAATGTTTGAATCAATGATAGAGTGGATCCTCACGCCCTTCTTCGACCCCATCAATACTGCAGAATCTCCCATGTAGGTGGCTCTGAACCACCTGTGATCTAGATCTTCTTTGTCTTAAGAGATACCCGCTACCGGTGATCGAAGCCCCAGTGTATGCGGTAAACATCCTCCAGGGTGATGGACCACTCACCCCTAACTCTTGGCAATCGGAAGGTGTTCTAATCCACATCCCAATATGAGAACAAGTCACACAATATGTGACTGGCAGGTGCAACATGAGGAACCTGTGCAATCCTCCATATACCAGCCCTCTGGAGAGTATCCCGCTCTGCCTGAGAGAGTGCCTCCAACACTGTCGAGAGCCAATCACACTCCCTCTCCCAAATCCATCTGATGTACTCCTCCTTCTTCGCATACACCCAAAAACACAAAAAGGAGTAAGTTAGTACTGAGATCCAGTTAAAAAAACTAGTAAAAACATGTAAAAATTCTATACATGCAAAAACAAGTTAAACTTTGTATTGTTTTTGTCCTCTCATCATCCTGGACCACCACCACATAAGGCAGATCGGTTCCGTAACTACCACCTTCTAAGGTGGTAGTCCCATAACCGCCACCCTGCACAAGGTGGCAGTCCTATCCCACAAAACCAAATGGGCCGTAAGCCCTAAAAATGCTTAAAAACAAGCAAAAACACCTTTTTAACAAAAAAAGAAACCTACCCTATGGGCACCCCCTAAAGACACATTCAAAACTAACATTTTCAAAAATGATCCCCCGAGTAAAAGATTTCATCATTTCCACATTTTAGGTTTAAAAATGATAAATCGAGAAGAACTAACCTGAGACTTCATGGGTCGATGTTCTGCTCTCGGAGGCATGATCGCTATCTCACCACAAACATTTTGACTATACTCTCATCGAAAACTGTCACCGTGGGTCCCAGAGCTCAAAAATCTATCAAATCAATCCACGTAAATGAATAGTAAAATGACTTCATTTTATATAAATAACCCTCTTAATTTGATTTCGAATGTCTTTCACGAGGTCTCGAACGTCAACAGAGGTAAGTTCTAAAAACTCCGTGTAGATGGTAAGTCCTCTTTTCACGTTAATTCAGTCTTATTTCTCAAATTGTTTTATCTATTTGCACTTGAGTCCCCTTTTCATTTTTACGGTAGTGGGATCTTGGATGATGACTTTCCAAAGACACGGGCATGTCACGTATAGCTCCTAACTCCCCATTTCGGGACGGCCATACTCGGATCCACCTTTTACGCATCTTCATGGCGAAAAATACTTCTCCAGAGAGGGTAATATGTACGTACCTGAAATTGGAGGGTCTGCACAATCGAAATGATGTTACACATGCCCTAATGATGATACAAGTCTCCTTGCAAGGTGTTCAAAACCCGAAATGCTTGCTATGTATACACTTGTACCCCGCATGCCCCGCTCAACTTGCGCATGCCTTGTTTTCCCATTTTCCCCCATTTTTCTTGCATTTTTGTCTTGATGTGGAACCGCCACCCTGCCAGGCGGTGGTCCCATAACTACCACCCCGCACAAGGCGGTGACTTTGTTCACGTTTTCTAGATTCTTCCGACGATCACGTCAAATGTTAATCTTCAAATTTACACGCTTTCTTCAACCAATTTGGCTTGCATTAATGTTTTTGCTCACTGCGAATAGTGTGTCTCCTTTTTTTATAGTAAAAGAGATCAAATGGGAGTTAGCCTCTAGTAAATGCATTGGTTATAAATAACTAGCTTGTTTTCAAGCACATGGCCCCTCATCTTCTCGATTCTCTTATTCAGTCTTTCAATTTCTTGCTTAGAATTTTGTCAATTCATGTTTTGCTTCCATTTTTGGTCTTTTAGAAGTGTGTAATCTCTTTGTTTCAATATTTTTCCATTCTTTGGTTCATACAATCAGTTTGGCATAGAATAGCTTCATTTCTAGACTAGAATCCATTAAAGTTACTGAGGTTTTGTTTTGTCACAAGGATAGTTTACGAAACTCTCGGTACACTTGTGTTGTATTCTGTAATAAATCTTGCTAGGAATTGCATAGTCAAGCTCTATTCACTTGCGTTATCCCTCTCCTACTCGCATTGTATTCGGTCTATATCCAAAGCTACCATTATTCGATTTCTATCTTCTATTGATACTATCATATACACACTTTACGGATTCACAAGGACACAAAGGAAGGAGGAGATCACTGCGAGGGTATGAAATCACAAACATTTGGATTTACCACTATTCTATAAACACCGTGTTTGAGCTATCAAAGTTCTAATTACAAACATATCAAATAGAGTAGTGAATTATTTCATTTTAGTTAAAAGTTTGCTCTCGATATCACTAGGGAAGCTGTGGGGATTGATAGTTTCTGAGAAACTATGATTCATTCCTCACTTCTGAGGTAGGATCGAGAGCCTTTCAGTTTAATATGTTTAGTTGCTTAGATATTTAGGATAAAATCACAACTACACAGGCAAATAGCCATACCAGGTTACTTTGCTTGTTTTTATTCTATTTCTAGATTAGTTGTTCATTTTATAAATATACTAGAGTAGTTGCTCTTCAATTTCATTGAAATACGTCATTTAAAAATACAAAAATAGAAGGATGCTTGCATAGTGTAAATACCTCTTTCATAATCAATTTGTTAATTTTAGTTAAAAGTTGAATCATTTTGTATGACAATCACAGGACCTAGAGAGCCTAGAGAGTATATATTTGAACCCATAGTACCTCAACCAAATCTACCCATGACTTTAGCTGATATAGATCAGGACCTTAGGATACAAGTCTTTTGAGCAACAAAAAACTTACAAGCAATTAGTGAGCAACTAAGAGGATTGAATATCAAAGACGACAAAGCTTACACATTCTGGTCAAACCATCCAAACTATAGATTGCCTTGATAAAACACTTGAATGACCGTGCAAGGGTTCAAATGAGAGAAAACATTTGGTTATGATCCTTTGGTTCCACATCCTAATGTGGGAGACCTCCTCGTTGACATAGATGCTAGCTTACGTATTCAAGTTGCCAGAACACCTGTTAGGTACTCCAAGAAAATCATACAACTTCTAGTTCTAAACATAGAGGTTGAAAAGGCATATGATTACTAGATAGTTGGGAGAAGGGATTGATTCTTCACATGACCATAATAGGTCCACAACAACCACGAACTCATGGTTGTGATCCCCAAGTCCCACAACCCAACGGGCCAAAAACCAGTCAAGTATTGACATCGACTTATGACACGCCGGTATTTATATCTTCACCACTCCCTGTCGGATATCATATCATAGTTCTTCATATTAAACATAGAAGCCAATCAATCTAATATTTTCTGGGCTAGACCAGAAAACCACTCGTAGTTCACTACAAATCTATTAAGACACCTATCACTATTTTCATGACCTTGTGCGGAGATATATATGAAGCTCCTACAAGTCACTTCCCACATATCCAACAACCAAGAAACAAAATCTCGGTAGAGATTGATATTGATTGGAGCCTCGAACAGCCATTATATTTGAGTGAACCATTACACCAATTCAGGTTAGGAGGCTTCTTCACCATATATTCGCAGATTCCATTATTGCGTATTGATGATTTAAGATTACCCGATTAGCTTGTCTATATCTATCCACATTCAACATTCACCGGTGTCTCGACACGACCTTAAGAGGTCGGGTGCGAGAAGAAGAGGTACTTGTAGATTCCCATGCTCGCGTGTTACTTTTCCATCGTACGGTAACCATGTCTGATAAGTTTGATAATTTACATAGAAAACACATGAAGGGATGATGCGGTGGCTACAAGAAGAAGAGCATATAGTTGAAAGAGGATGCATGGTGGATACCATGAAATGCAATCAAAATAAATAAGAGCAACAAGAATAATATAAGTTACAATTTCAAAAGAGAAATAACGAATAATCAACAATAGTATAATTAGTGTTAGACAAAGGGTTGATTCCTAAAAACATGGGACACCCTAGTCTTGCAAGACAAACCAAGCCCCATGGGCATGAAAACAAGATATGAAATTTCATACGAGAAAGTAATGATGCCACAAACATGGGACACCCATGATGTTGCAAAAAAAAAAGGCCCTTAGGCCACAATCAAAGTAGAAAACAAGTAACTACACATACAACTAGCAAGAACATATGGAATACAAGATTATTATAATGTAACAAAATAACATAACAAGTGAGATAAAGAGAAGAATATGATAAAAAAATTGTCAACACCGCATGCACAAGACACATGTGTTAGTCTTGTTAGTTCAAAAGATATAAAATACACTATGTATGTAATCAAGTGTAATGAGGAAGTGAAAAGGTACTATAATGAAATAATAACACCTTGTTTTTATGGAGGGATGCCCAGAAAGAATTATGTAGTGAACTGCTATAATAGCTCATAATAATTGTAGTGGATGTGTGGAATCCATTATGATAGAAGAGGTATGACATAAAAGAACTAGCAAACATATTGTAAATGTGACCCTTACCAAAGTACGTAGGGGCATGGAAGAGAAGTTCAAATTTCACCTAGTGGCCTGGGATAAGGTCTGCACCCCGAAATCTATGGGAGGGCTGGGCATAAAAAATATTGAGAAAATGAATGAGGCACTCATTGCTAAGATGGGCTGGAGATTGCTATCTGAGAAACAACCCTGGATTGATGTTATTAAAGCAAAATACTTGAATCAACAAGCTGTTTACTCCTATCTGCATGATGAACACCTCCCCAATGGCTCCATTTTTTGGAATAATCTGGTCAAGAGTAGAAACTTCATCAAGCAGGGCAGCAAATGGAAAGTGGGGGATGGCAGTGAGATAAACTTCTGGGAGGATAACTGGTTCAGTGATAATCTCTTGGATAGATTTGGGATAGCTAAGGACAGCCTTATAAGCAAGTATGGAACTAAAATCAAGGACTACATTGAAGGAAATGGCACCAACAAGATTTGGAAAAAACTTACTGTGGAGCGAATTGAGCTGAAACAAATTACTTCCTCCCTTCAGGATCTTTTAGATCTCTTTCCTTTAAGTCAGCTGGATTCCAAGGATGAGCTGGTTTGGAACAATTCACATGATGGGAAATACTCAGTCAAATCTGGTTATATCAATCTTTTTCACAGTAATCAATCTGATTTTAACTGGAACAAGATCTGGATGCCTGAGTTAACCCCCAAAATAAATTTCTTTCTTTGGCTGGCCATCAGAGGTAGAATTCTCACCACTGACAATTTGATGAGAAGAGGATTTATAATTCCTAATTGGTGCCACCTTTGTAGGAATGACTATGAAGACATTAGTCATCTGTTCATACATTGTGATTATGCCAATAGAATTTGGAACTTTGTCCTTTCTAAATTCGAAGCTCTTTGGGTGTTGCCGAAGGATCTTAATCAGCTATGGAATCAATGGAACCCACCATTCAGACATTGTGTTATCAAAAGAATCTGGAAATTAGCCATCCCACATTTAATCTGGAGGATTTGGAAGGATAGAAATAATATCATTTTCAGAAATAAGAAGCAAAATTATAAACTCAGTATTGGCAAAATTTCTCAAGGTATCAAAGAGGACATGGCCAGATTTAAACCTCCCAAGAACAAGTGTTATCCTGAGAATGAAGAACACATCTTATCTAATTGGCAGATTGGAAATTGGAGCAACCCTGGGAATAGTGTAGATAGATCTTCGATTAAATGGCATCCTCCTTACTCTAATTGGTACAAGCTGAACTTTGATGGCACCTCTAAGGGAACCACTGGGACAGCAGGAGGAGGAGGAGCAATACGGGACCACAAAGGTAATTTGATTCTTTGCATATTTGGAAAAATGGGAATTCAAACCAATCATTTTGCCGAAGCATTATCTGCTCTCTGGGGCTTGAGAGTTGCACGGGCTCAAAATATTCAGAACCTTGTTGTTGAAGGGGACTCCCTTAATATCATTAAACTTCTTAATCAGTCCTCATCTCCCAGTTGGAGTATTAAAGATTTTATCTCTGAATCCATAAGCATTAGTCACACCTTCAATAGCATCAGAATCATACATACTTACAGGGAGGGCAATAAATTGGTGGATGCACTGGCCAATTATGGCATTAATATAAATTTCACCATCTGGGATAATGATAGTATCCCTAATCAGCTTCACAACAGCATCCATGCGGACCTTCATAAGCAAGCAATCCCTAGAGATGAGCCTTAATCTTTGGAGGAAGATCAGAATCATTAATACTTTCACACGTGCTGCTTTAATGAATATGGCGAGGCAAATAATATCAATTTCAAATGATAGCAAGAATTATTTAGGGAACTTCAAGTGGAGTTATCTAGATTTGAAAATCGCGCACGCGGGAGGTACAACAGCTGTTGATATCCGGATGCTAAGCTCCACGAAAACCGATGATAAATGCAATGTGATTGTTGACAGGGAAAGGGTTATCACACGCGACTTCCCGCAGGCTCAGTTCAGCAGTTACGCAGCCATTCGTGAGAAGACCAACGGCTATAGTTCCCAGTCTTATGCGACCTTCAACAGCAAGAAACGGACTGTTCTTCACGCAGAGGCATTCGAGAAATTGTTGTAACCAGTATACCACAGAGAAGATGGGAGGACCTCCCTGTCAAATTGAGCCGTGCGCGGACCCCGACTGGAAGGAAAACACTGAGCTTTGGAACATTCTCAGCATAGGCGGCTTCACCAACTTCGTTGATAGGGTGCAGGGACATGATCAAAGCATTTCTGTATGCTTTGCTAAGGAGTGGAAAGAGAGGACTGTCGACTATGGGGGACAGAAGATACTTGTCAATGAAGATCTCATTGCTGAAGCGACCGGCCTCAGCTTGGAAGGGTACCGCTTCTTCAACAAAAGGGTTATCAAAGAAGCTGAAGAAAGAAGATTTGTGGAGGAAGATGAGAAGCTCATATTTAGCACAGCGGGTCTGCTTGTCAGCTCAATTCCATCACCCTATGATGAAGTCACTCGCATGATGATTCGATTCATCTCCTTGGAAGGTAGGTTTGTCACTGTCCCTGCTAAGCATCTCATCTTTTTAAACCACTTCCGTAGGAATAGATTGGTTTGCTTCCCTCATTATCTGTTAAACTCCCTTGAGCGCTCCATTTTGGAGTTCCAGAAGCACACCCGGGTGGTTCCCTTGCATCAAGGGCTTATATTGTTAATTCACAAATGCTGCCTTCTTAAGTACCCTGGTCTTCCTTCCTCTCCTAGCCCGGCTCCCCCTTTGATGGGCTCTGCTGCCAGTCCTGTTTCCCTGCCCTTCTGCTTGTTGCCCCACCACCGGTGTCTCACTTACCCCCATGCCGGCTGCACAAGCTTCTCCTTCAATTCCTCCTGTTGCTGCTCCTGTCACCCACCTCACCTCTACCTCTAAAAGACCAATCACCAGGGCTTCCAGGAGACTCAACCTTGAGACTCTTGTTGTGGGGAAGGAGCCTATTGAACTTGACATTGCACGTGACCTGCTGAACATTAGTAGTGCCAGTCCCCGGGAAGTACAGATGGATAGCTCTTCTAAGAGGCTGGAGGCCTTAGAGGCTGAGATAAAATTGCTGAAGGATGAGGTCAAAAACCTAGCTAAGCAAAAAGGTAAGAAAAGCATGGAGGGGGAAGGGAGTATTGATAACAGTCAGATTGAAGACATATACAAGAAGCTGACCTCCTTAGACTCCCACCTAGGGAAGGCTAAGACTAGACATGATTACAACATTGCCGCCTTTAGGGCCATCGAGGAGTTCATCGAGGGTCATGCCAAAAGTGTTTCCAACCTCAGCGGTGTCCCGGCTGCACTTTGGGGCAATGAAAAAGAGAGCAAAAGAACCATCGAGGAGCTCGATAAGACGGATGCTGCCCACATGACTGCATTGGGTATGTTTCATGCCTGGAAAAGAGTCAAGATCAGTATCGATAAAGCTGCCAAGAAGTAGTCCTGGATGCTTCTGCTGCTTTTAGTTGTTATTTTGTTTCTTGGCAGTCGGCTTACTATTTTTTTGCTGTTGTTTTGCTGTTATGTCTCGTTTGTGTAGCTATTTCTGGGCTACGTAGAACTTCATTGTAATACTTGGACTTTGTTCCATCAGCTCTGTTTCTCACTCTTATTCCGGCTTTCAGGCCTTCTTTTGTATTCAAGGGTATAGTCCCTTTCAAAAAACTATTTGCCAATATTAAAAAAAAAAAAAAGTACGTAGGGGCATGCAAGGAAACTTATTATTGGAAAATAAATAAGGGAGATATAGATATTCTCATGAGTATTGGAGAATATTTCATATAATGGTAGATGTGGACAAAGTAGGGAAAAGTTTAGTGGAGAATATTTTTAATTTGGAGAATTTTCCAAACTTGGAAAAATTGAAAAGGTAAATTTTTGGAGTACGACAGTGTACCTTTCACCTAAATTTTCTAGTATAAAAATTTTTAGGGGTCAGCTTCACCTACTATTGAAAACTAATCCTATATAAACATAGGTAATTCACCTTAGGGTAGTATACTAGTAACTTACTAGTAAGGTACCATCGAATGAAGAAGTATAATCAAGTACCGTGTGAAAAAAGTGACAAAGAGTGCAAAGAGAGATGTGTGAAAATAAGTGCACTCGTGTGAAAAATATCAAGGAGTGAAAATAGTAGGAAGTAAAGACACAAATTTTTCTGTCCCACGACATCAAATGTTTTGTCACGTGGTATAAAATGTCTTCTCATGTGATATGGCATTTTTGTCACATGAGAGGACATTTTTGTTGCATGGAAAGACATTTTTATCATGCGACATGACATTTTTTATCACGTGATAGAAGCAGTGTTGTCGTATGACAAGGATAATTATTCCTTTAGAATATTGTATTCATAAACCCAGAAAAATTTACCTTTTTTAAGAAAATGGTTCCAGGGATATTCCACCTCCAATTTCCCAGAGGTCTCTTAAAATTATCGTTGGGAAAAATATTGAATATACAATAATAATTAGTAGGATAACTTATGATTTAACCTAAATAGTTAAATATTTAGGGGGTGGTAACCGATGATATATTATCCTAATTAATTAGTTTCCAAGGTAAATTGCATGAATATCAAGTATAATCATTGAATAAAGATAAAAAATGATAAAAATATAATCAAGTGCTATAAATGTGGAGGAGAAGAGGACTTAGTTAATATCTTCAAATGTATGTTGATATGGGCTGGTTTGATGACTAGAAAAGTATGGAAATAATCCAAAAATATTTTCCATTGAAACTATGTCCTAAACAATTATCTAGACCAAAGTGTATGGTACATAACAAAGCACACCCCTACTATGGCCCTTTCGTATGCCATGTAACTTTTTGTGGTTGTGTGTTGTTTCCTTTTCTTCTCATGTCTAGAATTTTTACCTCAATATTGTGTGATGTTCACTATGTAATTGATCCAATCTTCAAAACCCTAGATGGTTAGATATTCCTATAAAAAAAAATTAGGTTGGTTATAGGCACCCCTGCACCATTGTCATCATCACTAGTTCAAAGAGGGATCAAACCACACATCATTCTAATTAGCATGTGATATATAAAATGTATACAACCAAATTGATAATCATGACCTTGCAACAATGGGATTGTACTTGATACTTTCCTTAGCTCAACTTGACTTTGATAAGTTACCTTTTTTAATTTTAGACCTAGGCGGATGACTCTCCTAAAATGAGTATGTAGAGTATATGAATCTCAAGGGAGTCTTGGAGTAGCTTTTCTTGTGATTTCTCTTATTATTTTCTCATTAGGATGTTAGGTTCCAAGTAGATTGAATGCCCTCCTTAATGGGAGATGAATAACTTGCTTATATATGTGTTCCGGATTTGAAAAACTCGGATAAGGCCAACTAGAAGTGTACCAAAGGAATTCAAATTGAGAAAAATATCGTTAGAGGAAGAGGGACCAAAGTGGCCAGGTCATCCCATAACATATGGGCGTTATGGCCCTTCCTGGATGCTATGGTCCAAGAGCCATGAGCGATTAATCTCAAAGTTGGAATTGTAATTTTTAATGGTATAGCCTAATTTTATGGATTGATATGACCATTATGTGAATAAGATAGGTTGTATGTGTAAGAAAGAATGATATAGTTAGCTAGAGATAGCATAATTGGTCAAATTAAGCAAGTGTGGACTAGTGCAAGAGTATTGTACAATTTTTGTTGTTGTAAGACATGAATTACCAAAATGAGTGTCTACATTTTCCCCCTTTAAGTATGGAATTAAAAAAATGTTCTTAAAAGAAAATTCACCGAGTGTGTAGAAACACTTTTGCCTCGGTCAAAGAACCTTGTGCTTGTGTTAGGAATTTGTCTTTTCTCTACTTTGTTTTTCTAGGATGATTACCTAAAGATAAAAATGTATTCAATGTCCATAGTATAAGAAATAAAAATTTAACTTGAAAATTTTGAACTTAGTATGAAAATAGCAACATGTAACTAAAAATAATAACAAAAGAAAGATTACACTTGATTTTTTTCTAAGTGAGGGGGAGAGAGTACTCCCATTACCATTGTTATGGATATTTTCTAAAACAATTGTTGGAGCTAGCTAGAAAGACTTGGGGGTAATCATTCCCTAAGTGGAATGTGCTAAGGAGAATTGATCGGGGATATTTTTAGTGTTAAAAATTTCCTAAACTTCCATAAAAATTCCAAAGTGCAATAGATCCTTTAGAGATCTTTCCGACGACTATAATAATGTGACAAACGGACACTCGAGCTCAAGTTATGTCCAGTCAAAGTTCAGTCAACATGGAAGTCAACTTTGGTCAACATGTCAACAAGTGGACCAATGGCAAGGTGACACGTGGCAATTGGCGACAAGGCAAAATTGATGGTCTTGTAATTTTAAAAAATTAGTTCCATGGTATAGAGCTCATCGCAAGATTTTTGACGCATTTTGAACGGACCAAATCTAAGTTCGTATGCAAAAGATATGCATAGTCAAAGTTGTGGTCAAATGATGATGTGACACACTCTGACGTGGAAAAATGGCATATTATGGGCGTGAAACTTGGCAAGTTTTTAGTGGCTTTGGATTTAAAATAATAATAATAATATTTTATTTAATCCATTCCATGGGAATAAGTCTAATCCCATGGGATAAGGAGGATTTTGTGGAGAAAAAGTTATTTAAAGTCTTATCCTATCCCTTTCCCACCAAATGTGGGGTCAATAGCTAAATTGGGCACATAAACCTATGGAAGGGGGATTTGAACCTCTAACCTCATATAACAAGATAAGTAGCCTTACCAACCCGCCACCTTATTAGAAGTAGTATAAGATAAGCTCACTTGTATTTGTAATAAACAAGTGTCAGGTCTGTGTCAAGCCAATAAACAGGTAGTTTTGGAAAAATGTAATTTTGAGGCACTTCCACTCAAAACTAGATCTCAAGTTATATATGAAAGTTTCTTATAATTTTGAGATGATCACGATGGTGTGATCATTTATCTAATTTAGAGCTTTTGTGATAGATTTATTTTCTGTTAAAGTCACACGAAGGCGTAGAACCAAAGGGAGACACTGCTGTAAGTGGATCAGGAAGGTGAAGGACATAGGCTGAGCTCCATTAACATCCTTCAAAGGTTTGAAACACATTTTTCAAGTTTTTTTATTCATTATTGGTTAATGTAAAGGTTATTGTATTTACATTTTTAACATTATTAATGGATCGGTTCACCACGAACCTAGGGACGTAGGAATTCTGAACCCCGTAAACAATCTGGTGTTGTGTTCTAATTTTTATTTTTAGTTTCTAATATTTTCAAGTAATTTAAATTCCAAAAATTAATGTGGATGCAACTATAATCAGAATTGATAAAATTGGAAAAATCAATTAAATCTGAAACAATGATTTTTGGGGCTTTGATCAAACAGTGAAATTTTGAGTAAAATTACAAACTTAATTTCAGTTTGAATTCAGTCTTAAATCATATTTTAATCAGTTTTTGGAAGTCTAAAATCCTTTTAAGTTGATTAAAATTGAATATCCTTTGAAACAATTAAAAGTGTTAGATTCAAACACATGTTTTCGGATCGAGGAATAGAAAGATGTGAAAATACACCTAGATAGTGAAGTGAACTATATGGAGAGCATTCTAGTTGCTCTGCATCCTTTAACAACAAATATGAGTAATGGGAATTCAATCCTACAAGGATAATAGTCACCTTGACACTTCCCAAGACCCACAAATAAGTGTCACTACAAATGAACATGAACCTAATTTATTTGTAAATGATGACACAATGTATAGTGGAAATGCTAGATTTCACATACCCTAAGTACTACCATAACCTAAACTATACCTTACATTTTTCATTGAAGCGGGTGAAAAGCTTGTAAATGTCCTTGAGAAATTGTACTAACTTAGAAAATTATTCAATTTTCCCCCATGATGGAAGCGTATGGAATGGGCCATAACGTTTTTATGTTATGGTATTTTTTAAAAAATTTTGTTCTGTGTATTTCCTAACCCAATTTTATTTTAAAGAAATTTTCTAAACCTCTATAATGTTTGATTATGTATTGATTCCAACAATAAAAATCTAGTAACATAGGGCATTACCCTAAAAAGTGAAAGCAAAGAGAAATAATGTAAAAAAATAAAAAAGCAATAAGATGAAGATTATATCAGTTTAGAAGTGACAAAATATATACTATAAATGAAGCACCCGTTAGCATGTTAGATTAATAAATAGTATGACATGATGTATATATTGAGTGAATGAGGTAAGAGAAAGTAAAATAGTAAGCATTGGAATAATATAACATGTATGTGAGAAAATGTAAAAATGAATGCCCCTAGTAGCTATGGAAGAAATGGTAAAGATCATTGTCAAGCATCATGCATCATGTAACAATATTTGTGTAGCCTGCATTCAAATCAATGTACCATGTGAATGCACATGTGTATAGAAAAATGATATAGCATACTATGTATCAAGAGAACATGATAAGTAAAGTGCAACATGAATAATATAAGCATGCAATAAAAACAACCAAGTAATATCAATGCAAATATTTTTGGATGTTTTTAATTTAGTTGAATGTTTATGTCTTTTTAGCATATTTAAATGTTTTTGGATGTTTAGCCCCCCGAGGGCATATATGAAAACCTATTATCTAAATATAAGAAAGGGTGATCAAGAATTTCGTGGGGGAAATATTTATAGTTTTAGTACTTTTTGATAAATATAGATTAAGTAGCCATGGGTGGGAAAGAAAGGTTTCCCCAATATGTATGTGAAAAGTGAGGTTTAGGTGTGTATCCTATCCCTAATAGTCAAGTTAAACCTATAAACAAAGTATTTCATTTGGAAATGAGGGAGGATAGTGTATTCCACCCAAGGGTGTGAGTAGTGTATGAATTATCCAATAAGTACATTGAGTGAAGGCCTACTATCTTCCATTATGAATGAAGGAAGAATGTGACCATGACTTAAGAGGTGAATTTCATGTGAGGTCATGTGTGGGATAGTGTTTGTAGGAAGGATGCATTATAAAAATGTGTTTTGTGTAGAATATGACATAGACCTATGAGAAAAACTAGAGGTGTAATGTGTACCAGAACTCTCTCGTGATGGTCTAGTCCATGTGAAGGTATATGAGACCTAAAAATACATCGAGAGTGAGTGAAAAGAACTGAAAGTCCAAGATTCCTATGTATTACAAAGTATCTAGTACTAAAAGTGTGGTACTTTTCTATGAGTGTGTGTAAATACCATAAGGCCATCATTGCTATATATAGGAGTGATTGCAAAGTGGTGGGTGTACTTAGTGGCGGGGATTACAAAGCTTCAGGAGTAATAGGTAGATGGGTTCTAGGTGATATACCTCGGATGGTGATGACCTGACACTCATGTATGAATTTTACATATTTGTGCACAATAGATGGAAGATCCCTAATATCCTTGAGCCAAGAACTACCTAATACCCTATCACAATGATTGACTTTTGATGCTCTGATAAATGACATGTAGATAGTGAGAGGCCCAACTATGATGGGAAGAGTTATACACCCATAGGAGGTAGGTGACTTATGTTTGATTTGGGATAACTGAAATTATAATGTAAGAGGGAAATAAAACATATGTTATGCTTAAAATTTTGATTGGTCATTACATTTTTGAGAGTTTGATTGGTAATAGAAGCAGGAATGTGAATCCTAGAAGATGTAAAATAATCATGGAAGTATACATCAGTAAAAGTGATGACCATTGGTGAAGTAGTAGTAGAACCAAAAAAAAATATATAAAGGATAACTAGTAACTTAAGGAGGTTGAACCATGTTATAAGCATGCTTAGCGATTACCTTGGGTGCATATTTTTCATGTTTGGGAAGTGGGTCATTAATTACTTTAAGATTAACATTATCATTAGAAGGTTTATATGCAAAAGGCTCATCCCATTAAATTAGATCTTAAATTACATGCTTATGTTTAAAGAATCTATCGTAGAATGTCCATTACATCGGTGATAGTCAAAATATTATTTTTCATCAAATTGTTTTCCTTAAGGATGAATAGAATCCACCTTAAGCGATGGAGGAAGATAGATAATGTTAATGGTAAATATTTATTGCAACACCACTTGAGGTGGTATTGGAAATTTAGAAAAATGTTTTTGAGGATCTTGAAGTTGGATCTTCATTGGTTGGGATACTACATTAAAAGTGACCTTAGCCTCATCTCGGAGCTTAATATATTTACTCTATAAAGTAGATTTGTATTGGAATTTAGCAATAGATTGGGTTAAATCTTGATCACCATATTTGAGTTTACTTGATGGGTGTCATCATTCCCTTCATTTAATCAACTTCTTGTTGATGTCATATCAAACCAGGGGTGTGTCTAAAGCTATATGCAACAAGAGTAATTTCATCGATCTAGTAGTTGACTATAGCTATTTTTGTATTTTCTAGGGGATCTCTTTAATGTCTTAAGGACTTCTTGGTAAAACCTTATTCAAATAAAACTATGAAAACTTTCAGAAGGAAACACACATGTGCAGAATGGAAACACACTTGCTTTTGGAAATAAACACACTCAATTTAGAATGCTTGAAAACAATTGCAAGAAATATAAGAATCTATCTAAACACATGCAGGAACAAGTATACAATAGAGTTTAACTGAAAGAATTAAAACAATACAAAATTAACAAATCTAAGCTATTTTCTGAAGAAATATAAATACCAAATAAATGAATATCCTGGTCCTTGGGGAGTGAGCCCTTGCTCCTCCTCGAATCAGGATTTAACAACTTAGAATTCTCTCAAATAGGAATGGCTATTTTATTGATAAAACATTCAGAATTACAAACATACTAGATCTGAGTACTTAGTCTATTTCTCTTCTCTATTCTATTTCTATCTCATTCTATATCTTCTATTTCTATATATCTTATCTATCTACTGTAGGTCTGCTTTTATATACATTTTACAATCATAGTTGTCTCAATGATTCTGATGAAATTGAATCATGCCCAGAATAGATGCTAAGCCGATTGTGGTTGATCAGATAGTTGTAGGATAACTCTCCTGGATTTATGTTTAGAAATCTTCTCGTCCTTCCTGATTGAAAGGGTTGTAGATGCAAAATCTCTCGAATGTGGTTTAAAATAGATAACTCCTATTAGTTTCAGAACTTTGGAGAAGTTCCAGAACCATAGGAAATTGTTTAAGGATCAAAGCGTGATATTTTTGAGCTATCCCTAGGAGTTCCGGAACTAAGTCTGAAAATTCTAGAACTAAATACTAGAGTTCTGAAACTAAGTCCAAAAGTTCCGAAACTAGATGATGACTGTGTGATGGAGTTCGGAACTAGCTTGGAAGTTTTGAAACTAAGCTGTGTAGGAACAGATGTTGTTGAAAACAAACTGAATGCTTCCTGCTTCATTTCCTCGACTGATTTAGACCTGATTTATTACAAAATTGAATTCAAACACACACTTGTCAGGAATTCTAGAGCTTTTAACATTAGAATCACAATCAATCAAAAGACAAAAAATTACATCCTAACTCATATCAGATCGACTAAAAGTCACACAATGCAATCAAACTTAATCAAAAGGAGAGTAAGATGAGATCATATATTATACATTAATCAGACATATTTTGGCCTCATCATTTCCCCCAAATTTATTTGTTTATAAGTCCCTTTACAAACTTCATTATTCAAAAGTGGGGTTATATGTTACGCACTCCATTTGATTGCTTAGATCAAAAGGCTGAAACTGGATTTTCCAATGTTTAAACTTGGATGTATTGTACCCTACTCCTTCTATTTTCCTCTCCCACTTTGTTCAAATTCAGTAGGGTCTTGAGGTTCTCTATTTTGCCAAGGAGACATGGGGGTGAGAAGTAGAGGGGGCCTTGTTCGCATTCCCATCCATAATTTCTTGTACGTTTCATTTACCTAGGGAATTATTGTGCATAATGATTTTTCCCTTTCTAAATTCAGATCAGATTTGTTGGGGAAATTACTTCCCTTATTCTCAAGGAAATAGTAAGGAGTTCCCACCTCTTTGAGCATCCTTCATAAATATCTTCAAAATTTTCCTCCTCATAGGAGGTGAAGGCATCAATAATCTTTAATGAGAATGGAAAGATAGTGTGTCTTGAATCTCTCATCAAAGGCATGAGATATAAAATGTGTGAGGAAGGTGAGGTTTTACCATAATGAGCTCTCATATAGAGACTGTTGAGCTAAATTTCAATAAAAATTTAGATTCCCTTTCCTTCCATGCAATTTGGTTTTGAAAAAGCAGACAAATGCATTGGTGGCTCTCCCCTACATCTGAAGTTGATCATAAATCCTGTGTTTTCTCTAACATAAAATTGCAAAGATAAAATTCACACAGAATATTTTTTACGCTTCGAGGATGGAGAGAGAGTAAGTTTCCATGAATTTAGATTCATCTTCGAGTTCATGTGGAAGCCCATGCAATCTTGACATAGCTTGCCAGGTGAATGAGCTGCTCTTACGAAAACACACTATATCAAGAGAGGGCCTCCTGGGAAAGTAATTTCTTACTCATAATCTGAGACCATATGAATTTTTGCAAGGCATTTATATTTATTTCCTTCCTCCATCTTGGTCTTTAATTTTTCATTTAATGTTTTGGCTTCTCTGAGCTCCCTGCAAGTATCATTCCATAGTTGTTTGAGTGGAAAATAGGTCAACTCAGTCTATGCAGAGGCTGTGGACACAACACTCTATTTTCTAGAAGCCTAAAATTCTTCCTCTTTTTATATCA
Organism: Taxus wallichiana var. yunnanensis; assembly: GCA_018340775.1. Taxonomy (NCBI): domain Eukaryota; kingdom Viridiplantae; phylum Streptophyta; class Pinopsida; order Cupressales; family Taxaceae; genus Taxus; species Taxus wallichiana. Next base: position 59,690,686 of record CM031238.1, on the reverse strand, counting down.
GTTGTTTCTTGGTTGCTGATAATTCCTCAGTCCTGGCTACAAGTTGGGTTGTCAGCTCTCCAATGAGCATTTCCCTTTGTTCCAATTTGAGCTTGAGGAAATCCAATTCCTCATCTTTTTCTCTAATAATGAGCTCTACTCTAGACAAGAATAGAGCATGTTTAACTTGTTGTCTTTCTTCTTCCTCTGAAATTATTTGAGGAGTTGGGAATTCTTCCTCTATCAAAGGAAATTTTCCTTTTCTTATCCTAGATGCCAACTCTTCTTCTTCATGTGGCACTATTGATGGTTCAGCCAATTCTTGAAAATCTTGCTCTTCAAATCTCTCTTCTCCTCTATCCATTTCAGCTTGACTTGGCTCAGGAGGAGTCATGGCCATGCTACCCAAAATGTCAGCAACTTCTTCTTCCATCCTTTCCTACTCACTCCTTCCTTCTGGGGTTTCCCTTGACCTCTTATGAATTTTTCTTATCTAGGGAAGTTCAACATGCCCAGACAGTGAATTTCCTTCTAGAGCTTCTTCTTACTATTATTTCTTGCTCTTGTGTGGGTGAGCTATCACCATCAAAGACGATATTGGCTCCCCTAAAGTTCTTTGCAGAAGAAGGAATTTCCTTCACAGGTACAGAAGGCTCTGCTATTTTTATCTTTCTCACTGACCTTCTTCTTTTGGTATATTTTCTCTTTCCATTTCCCTTTTTCCTTCTACTAGAGGCATCAATTTCTAGATTAGTTGAAGGAGAGAATGGGGCTGGAATTTTCCTTCTAATAATATTAGGGTTTTCTTGAACTTGCCAAGAAACTTGTCCCAAATTTCTTCTCCATTCTTCTTTGATAGGAAATGGTGCTGGCATATTAAATGAATTATATCATGATGCCTAATTGTCCCAACACCCTAGGAATACCTCTGAGCCATGGTTTGAATGGAATCAAACAAAAACCCTAGAAGGTTTATTATGTACTCAGCTTTGGTGGCTCCATACCTTAGATATATGAGCATTTTTAAGACTTCTTTTCCCATGGACCCAAACTGACCGTCACAGGTTAAATATTTTACTATCCAAAATGCTACCCTATCAAAGGGTTTGGGAAAACTGGCCCTTCTGACCCCTTTTATGATTTTCTTTGTATTATAGATGTATTGGGGTTCAATTTCTTCTTCTTGTAGTAAGACTTCAACTAGTTCTTTCAAAGTCCCCTTGGCAGTTGTGGGACATGCACAATTGGCACTCCAGACACGTTACTTACAATATTTACAGAAAAATGAATAAATATATTTCTCACCTTTGTTCTAGATTATTCTAGGTTTATGACGAATTCTCTTACCAATTCGTCATTGTGCCGGAAAATTTCTTCAGGAACTCTAGTCATCCTGCATACTCAAAGATAGATGCCACTTCTTTGTCTGCGAGCAGCTGGGAATCATCCTCTGGTTCTAATTTCTTCTTAATCCACATATCAACTTGAGTTTTGGATCTTTTGATTTTGTGCGAATTGGTTGTAGGCCCTTTTCTTAGGCGTGGAACTAATGAATTTGACTACGAAACCTATGTTCTTAGCTATAGAACCTCATTTATTAGTTGTGGAACTTAATTCTCTATTCTTTCTTTGTGGAATAAAAAATCAATTCCTTGCTCCTTCCTCAAAATATCTCTGCAACTTATTTCACTTGATTTTTGCAATAATGAATACTAATGATATCCATGCCGCCACTTATTCAATCCAAATCAACTTCATGATTACACACTTCTAATCATAATGTATAAATAGATGACTCATCATATATACTTTTAAATTAAGTCAAATCACATATGCAAACATTGAATCAACCCTAAATAAGTTAAAAGACATAATTACCATCCTTTATGATGTAATCCTTTTGCTATGATGAATTTTCATTCCTACGAGTGGAACAAAACATGATTAGATAAGACAAATGGAATTCAAAATAACTCCTTTATTTGAACTAGCCAAAAAGAGGTCAACCACCATTTGCTGATTTTCAATTGACCTTTAAGAGAATTTTTTTATAAAAATTTAAAAAAAATTTGGGGAAGAAAATGCCATTTGCTGGTTTTCATCTTCTTCCTTTTATTCTAGATCTATCATCTAGTTATTTGATCATTTTGGAAGAATTGAGTTCTTCCATCCGATCAATTTTTTGTTTTCTTCAATCTTCCTCAAAAATTCATCCTTAGTGGGAGGCTTCCTATAGAGTTTCAGCCTATGTCCATTGACCAAGAGTGTTTTGTTGCTGTCATCAATGGGAAGTAACTAAATAGAACCATTGTCAAATATTTGTTCAATCTAATAAGGTCCCAACCATCTAGTTCTCAATTTTCCCTTGAAATTTTGGTACTTAGAATCGAACAACAATGCCTAATCTCCTACTTTTAATTGCCTTTTCTTGATATGTGTGTCATGTCATTGCTAACTTTGCTCTTGAATCATCTCTATCTGCTAAAGTGCTTTTGGTCTTAATTCATCCAACTCATTAAGTTGAAGGATTCTTGTGTTTTGAGAAATTGTATTCAACTCAATTCCCACCTTCACTGTTGTCCTCAATTTCTAAAGTTAAAACTCTATAGGCAATAAGGACTTTTTTCCATATACTAATTCATATGGTGAAAACTCTCTTGTAGTTTTCCAAGTTGTATTATAAGCCCAGATAGCTTCGGGTAGTCTCTTTACCCAATCTTTTCTCCCAGCTTCAACTATTTTGGTAAGGATGTTCTCCAATTCTTTGTTTGTTACTTCAACTTATCCATTTGACTGTGGGTGGTAAGGAGATGACTTCCTATGATTGATTTGGTAATACCTTGTGAAATATTGGATCATATTAGACATGAATTGTGGTCCTTGATATTAAACTATGCTCCTTAGTGCTCCAAAATTTATCATAATTCCATTCCAAAGGAAATCAGCAACTGCTTCCTTAGTGGCATTTGTCAATGCTTGCACTTCTGCCCATTTTTTCACATAGTCAATACATACAAGAATATATTCCTTCCCTTGTGAAGGAGGATTAAACGAACCAACAAAATCCAATCCCCATATCTCAAATAGTTAAACCAAAACTTGAGGTGAAGAGGCATTTCATTGGTGAAAGTTGGTTGTCCCATACTTTGACAAGGATCACACCTCTTGGTATATCTCTTCACATCCTTGTCTGAGATGGCCAATAATAACCAAATGCAAGTATCTTATGAGATTTTATTTTTACTAAATAGTGTCCTCCACTTGGTTTATCATGACATGATCACGAGGATGTCAAATATTTCATCCTATCTTACACACCATGCGCAAGAAAAATTAGGACCACACTTAAATAGCATTTCATTTAACGATTTAAATTGTGCTTGAATTTAATTAACTTCTTTACTTATTTCTTAGTGAAAGGAGGAAACTTCCTGTTGCGAGATAATTTGCCATATCGGTAAACCATGGTGTACTTATTGAGATTGTAAACATTGTTCATCCGGAAAGTTATCCTTGACTGGATCTTGCTCCCCTATGGTGGTTAGTCTTGAAAAAAATTAGTTACCACATTATATTTACTGGATTGTCCATAATGGTAATATCAAATTCTTGCAAAAGTAATAACCATCTAATGACTCTTCTTCCGACCTTTGGTTTGTTCATTAAATACTTAATTTTTGAATGATACGTGTGTACAAATATCTTGTACCTGTAATGTAATGTTCGAATTTATTGATTTCATAAATCACAAAGAAGAAATTCCTTTTCGGTGGTGGTGTAATTATTTTTAGTGGGAGTAATATTCTTGTTAAGATAGTAAATGGAATACATCTTTCCTTCCCCATCTTTCTATTCCAATACTACACCAATGGAATAATTTGAGGCATCTGTTTGGATATGAAATGACTTTTCCCAATTAGGACTCTCTCAATATTGGGGCCTTTGATTAATTTGTCTTTAATTTCTTAAAAAAATGTTGACACTTTTCATCCCAAAGAAATTCACACGAGTCCTTGGTTAGCAAATTAAACATGGGACGACAATTTTATTGAAATCTTTTATAAAGTGCCTATAGTACCTAGCATGCCCTAGAAATGATTTGATATCTATGGGGGTTTGAGGAATAGGTAAATCTGAAATGATCCTAATTTTGTTTTGATCCACCTGAATTCCTTTTTTGAAATATGGTGTCCTAATACAATTCCCCATCCATCATCAAACATTTTTCATCACTAAGAGACAGGTTGTGTTGTTCAAATCTTATTAACACTCTGTCTAGATTTATCAAAGCATCTTCAAATGTATCTCCATGTACAGTGAAGTCATCCATATATACTTTAACACAATCATTTGTTAGATTAACAAAGATTGCAAGATGTGCTCTCTGGAAAAGTAACATGAGCATTCGCATAAACCAAATGGTAACACCCTATAGGCAAAGGTTCCCCATGGACATGTAAATGTAGTTTTTTCTTGATCTTCAGCAGTAACTTTGATCTGATTGTACCCACTAAAGCCATCCAAGAAAGAAAATTACTATTTACCTGAAAGGTTATCTAGGACTTGATCTATGAATGGTAAGGGAAAATAATCTCTCATTGTGGCTTTGTTTAGTTCCCTATAGTCAACACATATTCTCCATTTTACGTTCTTTTTGGGAACAATTACAAGAGAGGATAACAACTAAGCGCATATCGAGATAGGGTAGATAAAACCTACCTGTAATAGTTTTTCAATTTCTTGTTTGACTATATCCCTTAAAGTTGTTTTAATCCTTCTTGAAGATGTCTAGCTGGTTTAATGTTTTCAATATAGTTGTGATGAGTGCAGATACTTGGATGAATCCCTTTCATATCTTTGTAATCCCAAGCAAAATATTTAGTATGATTTCTTAGAAAATCAAACAATTTAGCTTCTTCATCCTCCTTTAACCAATCAAGTTAATGTTCAAAGTTTTACACGGTTGAATTTCAACATGCTTCGTTCCAATATGTGATGAACTGATTTGTGGGAAGGGTTTTGTTAAAATATTTAATGGACATGCATGTGGTAACAACATATGGTATGTAGCAACATCTCCAAAAGTTCCTTGAGACAGAATACTAGAAAAAGGACAGTAATGAGAATTATGATACTTATCTCTTTGCAGGCCAAATTCCTCATCTTCTTTACTTTCGTAAATTCTTCACCACTTCTTTGATGTCTTGATTTATCCTCTCCCCATAAGAAATCTCATTCCTCCAGAGTGAAATCATTTTCAATCAAATAGAACTGATGTTGTCGTGCTTCTGGAACTAAATGTAGTGGTTAGAAACTACACCCAGTTCTAGAACTAAGTTCGTGGGTTTCAGAACTAAGTTCGTGGGTCACGGAACTAAGTTTGCAAGTTTTAGAACTAATTTTGTGGGTTTTGGAACTAAGTATGTGGGTTTTGGAACTAAGTTCATGGGTTTTGAAACTATTTCTAATTGCTTCGAGGACAATAGGTTCTCATCCAATGGTAGATTAATCATCTCTTCTACTTCTCTTACATGATCCTGTAATGTGATCATAGCCAAAGAAGATAAATTTTTCTTATTAGTTTCAAGAGAATCAACCCACAATTTTTCATGATTGTCAGTAAAAGGTTGTGTAGTAGGATATAAGGAAATTTGTTTAGAGTTCTTACCATTCGAGATTGTCATATCACCTAACCTACAATCTATCAAAGCAACTGTAGCTAACCATGGTCTACCCAAAATAATGGGATAACCCAATGTTTTACCTTTTGGCTGTAGTATAAGGAAGTCAACTAGATATTCCCATGACTCCACCATAACTGCCACGTCTTCAATAATTCCTTCTAGTTTTGCTACAGACTGATCTTGCCATCTGTAATATGGTATTAGTAGGTTGTATACCCGTTAATGGTAATGTTTTCAGAGTATCCACTGTCATTACATTGATAGTAGCTCCCAAATATATCAAAACATTATGTACATCCTTATTTCCTATAGAGACAGAAATAACATGACTTCTAGGATCTCCATATTTGGGAAGTAAAAGTTTTCCTGCTAATAAATCAACAAGTTTCCCATCTACTTTAATAGTCTTGGGGTATTGTTTCTTCCTTCCAAGATTTTTTCATACATAACATTTTGATTAATTTTTTCAATTCTGGAATGTCCTTAATTACTTGTAATAGTGGTATTTCAATATTCAATTTCCTTAGTTCTTGTACCAATTCAGACTCCTTGATTTCTATAGCTTCAATCTCTCTCGGAAATGGAGTCTCGGTGAGTGTTCTTTGTCTGGATCCTTTTCTTTTCTTTCAATATCCTCTTTTGGAACAATAGTACTAGGAATTTTGTTTTCTTTTGTCATTTCAATGATTATAAGGGGTGGACTATTAATGATTTTCCCAAATTTAGTTTTAATATCCTTACAATCCATAGCATGTAAATCAACTAGTTTTTTTGGTTTTGTTCCATAAACAAGATTTTTGTTTGTTTCTTGGATTTCTTCACGGGTGTTTGTCTTTGGAATTTGTGTTTGGACTACATTATTATTTTATGAATTTTGTGCGGGGATCCCATGATGGCACTGTTGGTTTTGATTTAGATATGTTCTTCCTTGAGCATAATTACTAGGGTTCCATCTAGGTTGTGAACAAGCATAAGGATTTCCTTGACTAGCCCATAGTTGTTGATGTCCCTGAGCATACCAAGATTTATTTGCCCAATATTGATGGTTCCAAGTTGGTTGAGGTACCCAAGGAGGTTGTCCCCAATTTTTGGTAGTACCGAGCATCCCATGGCATCGTCACAGGGATTAGGAACTAATCTTGGCATAAACTGCCCTTGGTTAGGTTGTCTTTGAACAAAATTTAATTCTTCTATTGTAGGTGAGGCACTGGTTTGTTTAAGCTAATTCTTAATAACGGGAAGTAAAGAACAAACATCAGTATCATGTTCTTTAGATTCACATATAAGACACATTTATGTTTTATCCAAAGGATAGTCTCTTAATGCATGCTTCTTCCTGCATCTAGGACAATACATAGCCAATGGTTCAGTTTTGGAATTTGCTTTAGCTTGTAATCCATCCATAGTAGAGGTTAATTGCACTAAAATGTCTATTTTAAAGTTTTCTAACTCATCCATTAGTTTTTTCATATCGGATTCAGGACTTTTCACTTATTTTCCTTTCTAGGTCCACCTCTCATTTTGGAATAGATTCTACAAATCTCTTTAGTTGCATTCATTCTTATATAATCAATGTCTCCACCTCATATCAAGTTAAGGGATTCTCTAGATTCGTTATCCAAACCTTTAAGATAAATGGTTTTACTTAACTCCTCTGTAAGAAAAAATCCACATCTTTTTATAACAAAGAGGAATCTGTCTAAATAGTCTTATATGTTTTCATCATCCTCCTACTTGATTCGAAAAATTCTTCCTTCCTATTTCTCCCTCTATAATAATCCTAGTATTTATCTAGGAAGGAAGTCTCCATTTGTGCCCAAGTGCTAATAGAGTTGGATGGTAATCCCATGAACCACCTCATTGCTACATCCTTCAAAGTGGATGGAAACAACTTGAGTTTTTTATTATTTGTCTTATAATCATAGGTCTGACATAGTACCTTGAACTCAAACAGAAATTGGTCAGGATCTTCAGATGACATCCCTCTAAAGGTGGGTAAATGTGTAGGTGAGATATTTTTCATTGATGTATCATCATCTCCCAATTGGATTGGATAGGTAAAGGTCCTATCAGGTTCTCTCTCAGCTTCTCGTGCCATTTTAAAAATATTTTTGAATTTTCCTCCCAATCAATGTGGTAAGCGATATGCCTTGGGGAAGGTGAAAAATCAGGAGTAGGAGGTTGACTACTCAATTGAGAATCGAAACTCACCCTAAATGGATCTTGAGTAATAAGATTTCTCCTAAAAGTTCCACTTCCTTCAGGTGACTGATCTAAGAATTCCAAAATGGCAATTCTGTTTCTTGTCTGACATGGGATGATGGTGCTTCCAATTCTTGATCAAGTTCCTTACTTTGACTAGAGGATGTAAAGAATTATTGTGAAGATTTTTTTGGATGAATCTACCTTGTGAGTCTCTTGGTCTACTCATATATTTTTGATATAGCAGGAAGATCCCTCAACTACTAGATGTATGTTTTGTTGCTCTTGCTAACACTTAATTAGAAAGTTCAATTAGTGATTCCATGATAGCAGCACCAAAAATGATGGGTGTCATCATTCCCTTCATTTAATCAACTTCTTGTTGATTTCATATCAAACCAGGGTGTGTCTAAAGCTATATGCAACAAGAGTAATTTCATCGATCTAGTAGTTGTTGTCGTAGCTATTTTTGTATTTTTACGGGGATCTCTTTAATGTCTTAAGGACTTCTTGGTAAAACCTTATTTAAATCAAACTATGAAAAATTGCTGAAAGTAAACACACTAAAAGCTTTCTTTGAAAGGAAACACACTTACTTTTGGAAATAAACACACTCAATTTAGAATGCTTGAAAACAATTGCAAGAAATATAAGAATCTATCTAAACACCTGTAGGAACAAGTATATAATAGATTTTAAGCTGAAAGAATACAAAAATATAGAATTAATGATCTAAGCTATTTTTGAAGAAATATAAATACGAAATAAATGAATATCCTGGTCCTTGGGGAGTGGGCCCTTGCTCCTCCTCGAATCAAGATTTAAAAACTTAGAATTCTCTCAAATAGGAATGGCTATTTTATTGATAAAACATTTGGACTTACAAATGTCTTTGGATCTCGAGTACTTAGTCTATTTCTATCTCATTACATATCTTCTATTTTTATATATCCTATCTATCTACACGGGTCTACTTTTATATACATTTTACAATCATAGTTGTCTCAATGATTCTGATGAAATCGAATCATGCCCAGAGTAGATGCTGAGCTAGATTGCGGTTGATCGGATAAGCGTAGGATAACTCTCCTGGATATGTGTTTGAAATATTCTCATCCTTCCCGATCGAAAAGGGTCGTAGATGTAAAATCCACGGATGTGGCTTAAAATAGATAACTCCTATCGGTTCCAAAACTTTGGAGAAGTTCCAGAACCATAGGAAATTGTTTAAGGATCAAAACCATGAGATTTTCAGAACTAAGTCTCCGAAAATTCCGAACTAAATCTTTGGAGTTTGAACTAAGTCGAAAGTTACGGAACTAGATGATGATTTGTGTGATTGAGTTCCGAACTAGCTTGGAATTTCCGAAACTAATTTGTGTAGGAAGCAGATGTTCTTAAAAACAAGTGAATGCTTCTGCTTCATTTCCTTAGTGATTTAGACTCGATTTATTACAAAACTGAATTCAAACACACACTTGTCAGGAATTCTAGAGATTTTAACATTAGAATCAAAATCAATCAAAAGACATACAATTACATCCTAACTCATATCAGATCAACTAAAATTCACACAATGCAATCAAACTTAATCAAAAGGAGAGTAAGATGAGATCATATATTATACATTAATCATGCATATTCGGCCTCATCACTTACCCATGGAAATTATCTTAGCCTCACGGTACTTAAGGAAATTACATAAGCTGATCAAAGGAATGAAAGGTGTCAAATATGAATGAATCTTGGATAGGAGGGAAGAGGATTTTGTAAGGAATAGGTCTTGTAACTTAGAATTGGCTAAGAAATTGTTTATTTTAGTAAGATTAGTTTTATAATGCAAAACATAATCACTAAGGTTCTCATTATAGCCTTGTTTCATTTTATCCATTTGTGCATAAGATATTTTAGTGCCAATATTAATAGAAAAATGTGCTAAAATAGATTTTCTAATGGAGTAAAATATCGTACAAAATGAATAGGAAAATCATAGAACCATTGTAATGCATAATCTTGTAATTTTTAGGAAAAATTTTTGTTAGCAATTTATTATCTAAAGAATATTGTAAAAGAAGAAACATGAAATAATTTAAGATTCTCTTGGGGATATTCCTTTCTATTGAAAAGTGGAATTTTAGGTGAAATAAAACATAGAGGAAGAGGATAAGATGTAACTTTAGGTGTGAGAGGAATGTGGAGAAGAAGTGATTAATCAGTAAAGAAGAGGAGGTAGTAGTACCCCATTGTAGTTGAAGAGCTTAGGCTTGTATAACACGTACGAAGGATTCTAAGTCATGGGTTCCAAAAGAATAATTTGGTTTAATAAAAGAGATAAGATGATAAAACAATGAGTGGTAGACATAGGAATGGAGACATTAAGACTAGATGCTCCCACTGAGAGGTCCATGGAGAAGAATATGGAATGAAAGATGCGAAATAAAGGAAGACCTAATCTTTGAAGCATGATCCCATGAGAAGCCTTATCAAGAGAAATTTTGGAAGCTAAGAGGAAATCAAGGAATAGATTTACATGAATTTTATTATCACCCATTTGAGTAAACAAATGAGATAGAACATCAATTTGTTCTTGATTAACATTAGTATCTTCATCATATGAATGCTCACTGTTAGAAGTTTTATGTCTTTTAAAGGTAATTTAGTAGATTTGGATAGATGGTTATCATTCATAGCCACATAGGAGGTCATGTCTTTGGAATACTTGTGAGTATGGGGTGGGAGTTCAAGATATTTTTGAGAACAAACTGGAAACTACTCATATTGGGCATGAGATGTAAAACATAGGTTCACTAGGGTTTGAAAAGATGACTCGTGAGAAATAAAGATAGATCTAATATAGATCATAAAATAATTTGGTTTAAAAATGATTTAAGATAAATGGTTAATTATTTAGGGGTAGTAACCACTTTGGTAGATTATCCTAATCAATTAGTTTTGAAGGATAATTGCAACAATCTTAAGGATGATCATTGAAAAGATAAACAATTATAAACAATGTAAATAAGTACTAACAATAAAGAGAAGAGGAATTAGATATCTTGGATTGTATGGTAATATGGGTTGGTATGATGACTGAAAAAGGATGGAAATGATCGAAAACTATTTTCCACTGAAATTGTGTCCTAAACAACTACTTGAACCAAATCATATGGTATGGACCAAAGCATACCGCCATTAGAGACCTTTCATATGCCCTTGTCCTCTCGTACTTTTAGCTTCTACAACATTGTTTTGTCTGTGTTTTATTTCCTATTTTGATCTTATCTTAGACTTAGACCTCCAATATTGTGTGATGTTTTTATACTACTAATCCAATATTCAAAACCCTAAATGGTGAGAGATTCCTAAAAATAGACATTAGGTGGGTTTTGGGCACCCATGTGCACCAAAACAACACCACTACTCTAAAAAGATCTCAAATTACACATCATTCTCATATAGCATGTGATATCCATAATTTATGTAACTAAATTTATAATTATGACCTTGCAATAATGAAATTGTACTTGATACTTTCCCTATTTTGACTTGACATTGATAAGTTTCCTTTTGTATTTACATACCTAATTAGATGACTATCCAATAATTAGTATACAAAGTATATGAAGATCAAGGAGTATTGGAATATATTTTCTTGTGATTTCTCTTAGTATTTTATCATTAAGATGTTAGGTTCCAAGTAGAATGAATGCCCTCCTTAATGGGAAATGAATAAATTTCTTATATATGTGTTTCGGATTTGAAAACACGATTATGAATGACTAGAAGTGTATTGATTCAACCTAGAATCCACCACGAATAACCTGTGCGCAAAGATGGCACATCACTCGGCTTGAGTGAGAACTCACCCAAAGCACTCAAAGTACTAGGATCCTCTTTAGAGTTGCTTATGCAGGATGTTAAGATGTTGAAGATAGAGCATATTTAGAACCATAATAAGCACAAACATTCCATAGAGCACATTCCAAATCTAGATATTAAAGAATCATGAATTAAAAAATAATCATAATGAAATCAACCATACAAGAACCAGTTATAGTCATGTTTAACACCTTTATCCAGCCAATATACTTCATTATATTAAACATAGTAAATACAGAAGTTTCTTACGATAAATAGTATCACCCTAAGTCATGCGCGCATCAGATCCAACAACATAACTTTAAAATAAATCATAAACAATGTATCTCCCTAACTACATAGACTAATACACACTTATAGGGGTGGGAGATTTCCCTTCATCACTTACGCACTTCCCAAAATAGGTTGCATGCTGAAAATAACCATACACCTTTACTGATAATATGCACACATGCAAGTGTGTTAATAATAGATCTCCTACGGTTAACTAGCGGTAATAATCCTATTATTATCCCTAACTCATGCATGGAACTTAGTAGACTCTCATCCCAAAATAGTTTGCGTGTCATGCAAGTCTCCATCCCATTGTGTGCTCCACACACTATCTCCAAAAATAGCCTGTAACCATGAAAATGGCTAAGTCCCAAATTAGCTTGTCGTGGCATGCATTTCCTTTCCTATCCTCTCGCACCTTCAAATGCACCATGTTCCCATGTGTGAACCTTTTGTGTGCCCTCTCTTTAGTTTCATACTTTATCTACTCAACATTACCCCACACTAATGTATATTTTCATCCGACAATGGGGTTCCTCCTGATTGTCCCAAACAATAAAGAATAAGGATGAAAATAATGTATAGAATCATTGTACAAAGTATAGACTTCTCATTCTAATGACACCCTCTACTTCAATTGGGAGGATCAACTCTAGATATTCAATTTTAATCTCAACCTCCAATGTTTTCTAGTCATCCAGTTGTTGATGCAAAATCACATCACCCCTGGATGCACATCGGGCTTCTAGGTTGATGTTCGGGCATCCAGTGTGATTGCACAACATGGAAACCTCTCTCCAAGCGTGGGACTTGTAAAAAGAGAGAGGAATCTCCGAGAGAAGGCTGGTTCCTGCTCCTAAACTACTTACAAAGCTATTCCGGTGCGAGCAAGCTAATCTAATCCTAATCTAACCATGCCAAGGAGAGAGAGAGAGAGAGAGAGGGAAAAACAGCAAAAGCCTACACTAAAACGGTGATACACTAGAGAAGGAGAATGTTGAACATCTATCAAAGCGCCATGGGACAAAGAGAGGTGAGCAATGGGAAGGATGGACGAGATGCATCACGAGGCCCAAGGATAGATTTCACACGAGAAAGTGTCCCAAAACTCCATGAACACGGCTCGGATCTGCGGTGAGCGTTCAAACATGCACAAATACTGCAGATGAAGAGAGGCAAGAAGAAAACAAGCAAAAGCGAGAAAGGATGGACGGATGCATCACAAAACACGTTTTGTTGCTTAGAAGTTTACACTGAGAACATCATTCCATTAATGGTAAAAGGCAACGCCATTACGAGAGAAAGGGAGGAGGTTCGAACTCCATTTCACCCTAGAGAAGAAAAGAAGGGAGGGCCGAGCAGAAAGAATGAACAACTCTTTTTTATATTTTGCCACTCCTTACAATATATAGGAAGAATGAGAGAAGGAAGAAAGAGGAAAGTCAGATCTCCTCCAACCACCTCCAGGTCGTATTTTAAATCATTTCATCATGGTAGAAGCGACGGATCTGGCGAAAAAGCGGGGTCATCTCTTTGCATTAAAAGCCCAAGTCATTTGAAATGTCACTTCTGTCATTACCACGCGTCAGAGCCGTTTCTCGATTTTCTCTCTCTAGACTGCACCAAAACTCGAGATTAGCCCCAGAATCATGTAGAGGATTTCACTAGCTTTCCGTTGATATAAGGAACATGCAAATCCGAGCTCTGGATCAAAAGATATGACGATTTGAGGATTTAGGGCACGGAACAGGTGAAAACAGATTTTTAAAATATTTTCCCGCGCATTGCCACCTGGATGACACGTGGCAGACTCTGATTGGATGAGAAAGGTCTTCAGCCCGTCGGGTTCGGGATTCTCCTCTCCATTTGCATCGGGTTTGGGAGGTGGCTCAACATATGTTTTCGCCCCATGCTTTTCCGACTTGTTTCCCACTATGAAACCCGATTTTCTTTGTGCGTCGGGCTTTCAACCCCTCAGACACATTTCTTAGGTGTCGGGTTTTCAACCCTTCCGACATGTTCTTGCGCCATGTTTCTCGTCGTGTTTTCCCGACTATGAAACCCGATTTCCTTTGTGCGTCGGGTTTGGGCGACCGACGACATATCCCTTTGTGTGGGGTTTTCGCTTGGATACGTGGCGGCTTCTCATTGGTTCGGATCGGCGCTCGAAAACTTCGCCCTTTGACTTTTTGACCTTTTCCCTTGTGAGGACACGTGGCGGCTTCGATTGGCTCTCGGCTCCTTCACGTACTTCGCCTCCATTTGTCCGGATGTCCCATTTGATTTTGGCCCCTTTGTGCTCATTTGGCCGATTCGGTAGTTCGGGCATTTTGGCCGCTTGTCCCACTTTGCTTGGATGACCGACTTGACCCTTTTGGCCGGTTCGGCCGGTTCGCGCCCTATTGTCCCAGCGCGTCCCAATTGCTTTTGGGCTCCTTGTGATGATTTCACGCGATTCGGCCGGTTCGGGCATTTCGCGTCCATTTGTTCCATTCGTCGCGCTGCCCTCTTGTGCTTAGTCGGCCGATTCTCTCTCGGTGAATCGGCATTTCGCGCCCGCCGCGTACTTTAGTCCCACTTGTCCCAAATGCTTAGTGGGCGCTTTGGACTCATTTCGGCCGGTTCGGGTGGTTCGCGTACTTTTGTCCCATTTGTCCAACTTGTCTTTGGGTAGGACTTAGCGATTTTCACAAATTTTCTGGCCCGAACTACTTGCTTTCTGCTGACCTTCTCCGCACTTTCTCGAGCTTGTTCCTTTTTCCTCGGCCGGGGAGTTAGAAAATTACGAAGGGACCCTAAACTGAATTTTGGCCCCGAATCAATCAATTTTTGGGATTTGAGAATCGATGCATGTTATCAAATTTACCCAGGGGGTGAAATTTTGATATGATTTGCATGACTTCAGTGGGGGCATCACTGCTTAGATGAATGATCGTGCTGAAGCATCCATTGGGCATGGAGTCATGAGTTGCAACACTGAAAACTGATCGAACTTTGAAAACCTCCTCACGAGCCACTTGGAAACCCAGGGCATGGAGTGTCTTCACCAAGATGCCCTTTGAAATGAGCGTGCAAGAGCAAAACCAGCAACACACAAAAACTATGTACAAAACTGAAAATCATACATGCCCCAAATGGAACATGCGAGTGTGCACAAGCACTTCTTCTGCTTTGAAAGCAAACCTAGCTACTCTACTCTAGCTGGAAGCAAAGGCAAGCTAAACAAATCCTACTGCATTTGGTTGTGAGAAATAGCTTCCTTTCTTCAAAATTGGCAACCATGGAATTGATTTGGCTTGATCATGGCTGTTTGGATGGATGGAAAATCAACAAGAAGGTGGTCTTCTATCCAAATCATCAAGGTATCAATTTGAAAAATCCAATACCTCTTTTAGTTGCTCGCATTTGGATTGAAGAGGTATGGCGCTGATCCTTGGTACTTTGTAGCTCGTCCTCATGCTCGAAGCAAGCATGGTGGTTGTGGCTTCTCCTTTGGCTCAATGAGTGAAGCCAAATACGATTGGGCAAGGTCGATCCGTTTGATATGCCCATAGCTCGATTTTCAACTCCGAGAATGGAGTCTTCTTGTAGACCCACTGAATAGATGACGTGGAAGAAATGGTAGGACCCTTACGCCCTTTCTCTTCCTCAGATGAAGAACATGGAAGATTTAAATCTTCGATTTTGGTTCCAAAGGGCTCTTTATAAGATGCGGGGCTGCTGCAAATGAATGCTCTCCTTCATGACAGCGAGACTCTTGTGTTTGGAATGTGGATGATGAAAGAGAGAATGGTGAAAACTCAATCGGCTCTTCTCCATCAAAGCAGTCCTCCAAATCGTGCAGTAAAGCTGCCTCATTGCTGTCCTGCTTTGCTCGTGTTCAACTTCCTCCATGGTGTCCTCTTGATCTGTGACTTGACCACCATGGTTTCCTTCACTCTCGATATTGAGTTTGAGAGATCAAACTCCTTTTGATCTTAGAACTTGAGAGAGATGAAGTGGAAAGAAGAAGCGAAGGTTCTTTAAGTAACTGCTTTGTGCTCAAAGCCCTTGGATCTGCGTTTTTCTCCTCCATAGCTAGATTGTGCTCCTCTTCTTTTGGATTTGGAGCAGCTTCTCCTTCCTCCAATGTTTGAAGGCAATCTTGCTCTTGATTGAACTCCTTCTCCAGCATGAAGTTTGTCAAGTCAAACTCTTCAATCTGCTGCTCTAGAGGACAAGTTGGGGCTGCAAGATCTTCTTCTTCTGCTGCAACAAAATCAGTCCTGACCACCATTTGTTCTCGACCCTAGCCTCTTACGTAGGCTTGACCATCAAGGGGATCCTTGTCATCCCAAATTTGGCAGCCCAAACCTTCAAGCTGTCTGTCATTTCTTTTCTGTTTGGCTCTTCCTCTTGCTGTCCTTGATGATGATTTTTACAATTTCTTCTTTCCCACATGGAATTGGGAATGCAAAAGGAGGATAGGTTGAAACTCCAGCGATTTTACAATTTTTGTGGTGGTGGAGGAGCGGTGAAACCTCTTGTTTCTTTGGAGGAGGGGTATTTTTTTAGCTCTTGTGGAGGGATGAGTGTTTGGAAGGGAAAAGGAAAGAAGAATCGAGATGGGGTGGAAGACTAGGGGGTGGAGAAATGGATTCAACATTTGGGACAGAGATGGAGAGTTTGAAACTTGACAACTTTGCTGATCTAAAGCAGTTGGGAAAGAGGAAAAGAAAAGGCATGAGATGGTGTGTTTACTATTGACAAGGTTCTTTGAATACTTCTCTCATACACTTCTATTTCTTCAATCCACTTTGCAAGCAAAGGCAGCGTTGCAATCATGAAGTCAAGCTTCTCCTGAGGGCTGTAATGACTTGGAAAAGGTCCCACCCATGGACGGGGGTGCTTCTGACCGATTCCAAATGCTCTCATCATGTACTGAGCCACTGGTGCACCATCCCCTCCTCCATCTTTTGGATTTTCTCCAACAGACCAGCATCTTGGATCTGATGGTCTTCATTGTATGCACACCCTTGCTCTTGGAAAGCTCCATAGCCAAACTGACTTTGGCACTGCTTTGTTCATATGAGTATGCATGCTTGATGATATGGAGGATTTGTAAAATGTGTTGGAGGTGGAATATCTTGCTTTGTTGTTGATGTGAAATCCATGATGGAAATGAAGTCATGATTGCACAACTTCATGGAATGGAAAAGAATGAAAGGGATGGAAAGAAAGATGGATGAAAATGTATGGAAAGCGAAGGTCTGCAAGCTCGGAGAAATGGGTTGTTGATCGGATGGAGTCACCGGATGTGTTTGAGTGCCTCAAAGGCTGAAATCTTCACGGGAACACATCAACTGCAAAAGATGAAGTGAAAGACCTCTAAGGTCCCATCGGGCGTGCCAAAAGCTGTTGATGCAAAATCACGGCACCCCTGGATGCACATCGGGCTTCTAGGTTGATGTTCGGGCATCAGTGTGATTGCACTGACATGGAAACCTCTCTCCAGCGTGGGACTTGTAAAAGCGAGAGAGGAATCTCGAGAGAAGGCTGGTTCTGCTCCTAAACTACTGCCTTACAAGCTATTCCGGTGCGGGCAAGCTAATCTAATCCTAATCTAACCATGCGAGGAGGAGAGAGAGAGAGAGAGAGAAGGAAAAACAGCAAAAGCCTACACTAAAACGGTGATACACGAGAGAAGGAGAATGTTGAACATCTATCAAAGCGCCATGGGACAAAGAGAGGTGAGCAATTGGGAAGGATGGACGGATGCATCACGAGGCCCCGAGGATAGATTTCACAGAAAGTGTCCCAAAACTCCATGAACACGGCTCCGGATCTGCGGTGAACGTTCAAACATGCCTGAAATACTGCGATGAAGAAGAGGCAAGAAGAAAACAAGCAAAAGCGAGCAAGGATGGACGGATGCATCACAAAACATGTTTTGTTGCTTTAGAAGTTTACAGAACATCATTCCATTAATGGTAAAAGGCTAAGAACGCCATTACAGAGAAAGGGAGGAGGTTCGAACTCCATTTTCAACCCTAGAGAAGAAAAGAAGGGAGGGCCGAGCGAGAAAGAATGAACAACTCTTTTTTATATTTTGCCACTCCTTACTGATATATAGGAAGAATGAGAGAAGGAAGAAAGAGGAAAGTCGGATCTCCTCCAACCACCTCCAGGTCGTATTTTAAATCATTTCATCATGGTAGAAAGCGACGGATCTGGCGAAAGCAGTAAATTTGTCTGCTTTGCATTAAAGCAGTATTTGAAATGTCATACTGTCATTACCACGCGTCGAGCCGTTTCTCGATTTTCTCTCTCTAGACTACACCAAAACTCAAGATTAGCCCCGAGAATCATGTAGAGGATTTCACTAGCTTCCGTTGATATAAGGAACATGCAAATCGAGCTCTGGATCAAAAGATATGACGATTTGAGGATTTAGGGCACGGAGCAGGAAAACAGATTTTAAAATATTTTCCGCGCATTGCCACTGGATGACACGTGGCGGACTGCGATTGGATGAGAAAGGTCTTGCCCATCGGGTTCGGGATTCTCCTCTCCATTTGCATCGGGTTTGGGAGGTGGCTCAACATATGTTTTCGCCCCATGCTTTTCCGACTTGTTTCCCATTGACTATGAAACCCGATTTTCTTTGTGCGTCGGGCTTTCCAAGCCCCCTCCGACACATTTCTTAGGTGTCGGGTTTTCAACCCTTCCGAGCATGTTCTTGCGCCATGTTTTTCGTCGTCATGTTTTCTGACTATGAAACCCGATTTCCTTTGTGCGTCGGGTTTGGGCGACTCCGGCGACTAATATCCCTTTGTGTGGGGTTTTCGCTTGGATACGTGGCGACTTCTCATTGGTTCGGATCGGCGCTCGAAAACTCACCCTTTGACTTTTTGACCTTTTCCCTTGTGAGGACACGTGGCGGCTTCCCGATTGGCTCTAGGCTCCTTGCGTACTTCGCCTCCATTTGTCCCGGATGTCCCATTTGATTTTGGCCCCTTTGTGCTCATTTCGGCCGATTCGGCCGGTTCGGGCATTTTTGGCCCGCTTGTCCCACTTTGCTTCGGACTGACTTGACCCTTTTCGGCCGGTTCGGCCGGTTCGCGCCCTATTGTCCCGCGCGTCCCAATTGCTTTTGGGCTCCTTGTGATGATTTCGCGTGATTCGGCCGGTTCGGGCATTTCGCGTCCATTTGTTCCATTCGTCCCGATTTGCCCATCTTTGTGCTTATTTAGTTGATTCTCTCTCTCGGTCAAACCGGCATTTCGCGCCCGCCGCGTACTTTCGTCCCACTTGTCCCAAATGCTTTGTGGGCCGACTGGACTCATTTCGGCCGGTTCGGGCGGTTCGCGTACTTTTGTCCCATTTGTCCCAACTTGTGCTGGACTGGGACTTAGCCGATTTTCACAAATTTTCCTGGCCCGAACTAATTGCTTTCTGCAACCTTCTCCGCACTTTCTCAGAGCTTGTTCCTTTTTTCCTCGGCCAGGGGAGTTAGAAAATTACCTGAAGGGACCCTGCAAGCCTGAATTTTGGCCCCGAATCAATCAATTTTCCTGGGACCTGAGAATCTAATGCATGTTATCGAAATTTACCCATGGGGGGTGAAATTTGCTTCGCGCTTTTGTTTTACTAATGCCAATATTTTTGCGCACCCTAAAGTCTCATCCTTCATTGCCTTTAGAACTTCATTATCTTCTATTATAGTCCTTTATCCCGATCATGTTTTACAGCTTTGCACATATGTTTAGAGCTTGATATTCTTTCTTTATCTCATCTTGTAAATTTTGGAGTAATGCCTCATAAGATGAAATATTTCTAACCATGGAGGCCCTTTCTCTCTCTGCTTCTTGTTCAAGATCCTTTAGCACTAGCATTCAAATCGGTCCATCTTCAAGCACCAAATAAACTAATGTGCACACATAATGCATAGCCAAAGGAAAATTCTCAGGTACCTTAGACTCCATATGCGGTCTTGCTTTCAGGACATAGTCACCAATTTCTTCTTCCATGTTGATGAAGGCCTCATTCTTTTTTACGCTTCAAATCCTTCTCTCCTTTCGGATGTGCTATTTCTACAATTTTTGCCTTGTTATATTTAAGTAATGCTCTAATAGTGGTAGTCTTATTGATATTCCTCCGCACCACCTCTGCAGATACTTTAACTAAGGAATTTCTCACCTACTCATTAGACATGAGAGTGGGATTTATAGTCATGTTCTGATTTGAGGCACTTTCTTAACTATTCTTGACACACAAGAATCCTCGCATACATTAAAATTTGCCTCATCCATGTGAGTCTGCATGGACTAAGATATTTGTTTCCATGTGTGCGTAGTGGCCATATCTGGGTCCATTAGCTCCCACCCATATAAATCCTTTAGGTCCACTGTGCTTTGAAAATGGGCCTTAATGATTTTTCTTGTGTCCATGACATAACCCATACTTGGCACAACGTATTATCCACTTGTTCTCGATTCTTGGCCCCCTATGAACCTAAGTGCCAAGGTTTGGAGTTGGCCCTTTGATGTCTTGAGTAGTGTCAAATACATGAGGTTACTCATGCTCTCGATTCTTTTTCCTCATTTACACCTTCCTCTTCATCCTTCATGTCCTCATCTATGGGCTATTCCACCTTCTGCCGGTTGCATTTGGGTCTCGGAGTTCGAGTCTCTGTAGAATCCTCCACCTCCTCATTTAGCTTTAGCTTTTCCTCTTCTTCTCAGTTGCCTTTTTTTTAGGGGAGAGTCATGGTGATATTATTACGGGCTCTGGAGTTTACACACCTTGGGGTCAATTTTATTTTGAATACCCTCTTAAAGTGATGCTCTTTATGGGTGCTTCCACATCCAAGTCCTCATCTCCTTCTTACGCATGAGGAGGATTATTCATGTACTCGAGACTTCACTTTGTCTATGGGTTTCCTTTGGCCTTTGTGATCCAAGCCTCCACTATCTTCATGTTCTTCTTCCTCCTTGTCTACCTCTATAGTTCATTGTAGGATTTAGAGATGACACGTTCTCCACTATATGTTTTCCCTTAGGTAGCCCTGGGAGCATGAACTCATTCTCCACATACTTTTTATTCTCTAGCTTAGGCTTAAGCTAAAGGTATATGAGCATGGCTCCACTGTCCCCAATATCCAAGATTACTGGATTCATACTTATGACATCTGAAATGAGCCTCTCAATGTAGGCAGTCTGGCCTGGATACACATATGTCTTCCTGAGGGTGTGGTAGTCACAATCTACCTTGTTTGCATTGAAGTTTAGATGACACGCATCAGTAAATCTATGAACTGAGGCCTAGAAGTAGTGTGTTGTGAAGGCATAGGGAAGTTTGCACCATGGGCTCCATGTCCCATCCCTCATAGCAAACCACATGATGCAGAAGTGTTGGTACACCGTGAACTATACTACCTTACCTACTACCAAAGGTAGCTCCTTGGGAATGCACCACTCCTCCTCAAACACCACACGAAGTCAGTCATACCACATTTCTACCCTCTGTTTAAATGGCCCACTCATTGATCCTTCACATAAATATTTTTCAAACCTCTCTGCGAGGGACTTCTTTTCCAAGGGGTACTCCCAGATCTTGTTCTTTGGCCCATCGAGCACTCTAATTTCTAAAAACACAAGAGAAAGGAGGATAACACAAAACTTATCTTTTCTCCTATGTGTGATTCCTCAACAATGGTGTCTGTAATATAGCCTGCTAAGTTGTATACTACTCCCTAAGACATTTTATTTGTAATATGAAGCCACATGGTGTTTACCTGTGACCATCTCTCTTGGTCATTCAACAACTTACTAGATGCACGGTACTGCTGTACTCAAAAGAAAATTCTTTAGTTTATCAATGTCCATTCCATGCTGGACCCTTAGTATACCCCAACTCCTTTCTTGTTTCTATGACCATTGCTTTATCAGTTAGATCACTAACAAGGTCTACCCCTGTTCCCTTCAATCTGTTAGTGTCAAAACTAGGGCCGTTATGATCCTAACCCTTCATCGGTGAAATAAAAGAAGTCCTCATGGACTCGGCTCATCATCCATTGGTATAAGGGTTCATATTTTCTAAAATATGGGATCTCCTTCTGATAAACTCTAACTTACTTCAAAAAAATTCCTAGCATTTTTTTCATACACTAGCATACCATTGTGTGCTTGCTTGTTGGTCTTCTTATTCAACAAAGAATCCAACTCTCCCTTGTTTTTAGTGGTACGGTGGTTGTAGTCACTTATTTTGCATCTCCGAAAAATGTGGGAATCCCACTCTTGTCTAGCTATTACTCCTTTTGGGTACTGCATCTTTGAAAAATTACTCTTGGGAGAAATTTCAACTTCAACTTCTACCTTCTTCTTTCCTTTCGTTCTGTGCACTTGAAGTAATTTCTTGGTGCCATCGTAAAAATACCACCTTTTATTTTTTGTAATGAGAAAACTCAAACCCTAGCTCGAATATGTGTGCCCTAGCTTGAAACCATGTGCCCTAGCTCCTTCTCAATGCTTCTACTTTGCTCAAACCCTTCACCAATGGGGACACAAGCCTCTTCCAGTGTAATAGTCTGCTCTCCACTTTTGGTTTCACAATGCTCCACACCTCAACATGATTCTCTCAACTCGGTCTCACTTAGGTCACTCAAATAATTATGATCAAAAAGGTAAAAATGAACCTACATCACGTCCTTATATAGATTTTCAAAAATGTTAGTGCATTTATTGATCCTTCACCTACCAACAATCCTCTCATTAATTGACTATTTTCACAATATTTACATGGTACATCTTCATCCCCAGCTATAACCTTCTAGTGCACCTTCCTACCTTCTAGCTACAAACTTCTCTTGAGTGTGCTTCCATGCACTGAGTACCTCGCCATTGTGCCTCCCTAGTAGTCTCCATGGCCGTTGGTTACCTAGCGTTATCTTTGTTCCCTCATTTATCTTCATCTATGGCAATATTTTAGAGAAATATCCTTTCCACATTCTCCTTTCCACACTTAACTAGCACCTATAATAGTTTTGAATAACTACCCCACATTAATGGTATGTGAGTCCTCCATGCATAAAAATACTTCATATGGTAATTAGCTTCCAATGCAAAAATGCACTTATTACACAAAACACCAAACTAAATTGACAAAGCATAACGATGAAGAAGGAAATACATTAAGGAAATACATAAATGAAATCCTATTCTAAATGGAAACACTACCTTATTACAAACACCAAGAAGACTTATTTATAATAAGGCTTCAACCTACTCCCATTGAAAGTAAAATAGGCAACCGTATTCCATCAAGCATCTCTAATTGGAAAGTTCTGATTCAAGTATATGAGTGATAATATATGGTCCCAACCAATGCACTTTAAGCTTGCCTGGATGGCGTAGAAACTTAGAGTCATAAAGAAGCACCATCTATCCCATCTCAAGATTTTTTCCCTAATGTTCTGTCATGCCATGCCTTCTACCTGGCCTTTTCCTACTTCTGACTCCAACATGATATGACATGCCTCTCATCCAATTGTATCAATTTATCAATTCTTTCTTCTAATTCTTGCTCATCAGCTAGACCTCCAGTGCACACAATACGTAAAGAAGGTAACATGAATTCCATAGGAAGAACTTCTTTTCACCAAATACTAACTAAAAGGGTGTGGCATTGTTTAACCTCTTATATGTTGTTATATATGCCCAAAGCATAACATAAAATTTATCATCCCAATATTTCCTTCCAACATCACAAATTTTTGTCAATGTCTAGCTCAAAATCTTGTTGAAGGCCTCAGCAGTCCCATTTTCCTGAGGATGATAGGGTGTAGTCTTATGGTGTACAATCATAAATTCATCCAATAGTATCTTGATTGTCTCATTCAAAAAATGTGTAACACTATCACTTGTCAATCTTAACGGGAATCCATACCTTGTAAGAACATTTTCCCATAAGAACCTAGTTATTGTAGTTGTTGTACAATCCTTGGTAGGTGCTACTTCTACCCACCTTGTAAGATAATATGTGCAAGTGATGATGTAGCGTGATCCAGTTCTACACACGGCTAGAGAAATAGGACCCACAAAGTCTATAGCCCATTTCTCAAATGTCTCTACACTAGGAATAGGTCTTAAAGGCATTTCATATCTTTGCCCAAGTTTACCAAGGTGTTGATAGTGATCACATGCCTTACAATATGCTTTAAAATCTTTGTAGAGTGTCTCCCACCATAATCTAACAAGTAGAATCTTGCTCGTAGTGGTGTCACCTACATAGTTCCCACCTGTAATACCACCATGATCCTCTTCCATGATATTTATGCACTCATGCTCTAGTACACATCGGTGTAATACTTCATCTAGACCTAACTTTTGTAGGTCACCACTGATCAACATAAAAGGTGTCGTGCAGAATTTTAAGTTGTTTCTTCTCTAAGGATTTCATTCCTTCTAGAACCATACCTGTACATAAAATGACAATAATATCCTCCAATTCCAAAGGTGTGTGTTGTAACTTTGTAATATCTGACCATGCATTTAGCATTGTATCTTTAATTGTCTGCATGTCCTCCCCTAATTGAATTCTTGATAAATGGTCTGGGCCAGAATTAATTTTACCTAATTTTACCACAACTATGAAATCAAATTCTTGGAATAAGAGCACCCATCGACATATGTTCCCTATAAAATGATCTTGTTTACAAGCATTTCAATGCTCTATGATTGGTATAAAATACAAATGGTGTTCTTTAGTAAGTATTTTCTAAATATTTACGAGTGTGTAGATCATTGACAAGGCTTCGCACCTAGTAGTTGTGTAATTTTTCTTTGCAAGAGTCAACTTTCTCGCTAGAAAAATAGATAGGATGACCTATAATTCCTTCTTTAGGCTGAGCTAACACCACGCCAATGGCCTTGCAGAGGAATCCACATATACATGAAACGGTTGGTTCCATGAGGGAAAACGTAGAATAAGCATTGTAGTAAGTCTCTCCTTGATGCCTTAAATGTTCACTATTGCTACGGTTCTCCCCAATAGAATGCCCCTTTTCCTTTTAGTAACTCTTCCAAGGGTGCGACAATCTTAGCATATACTTGATAAATTTTCTATAATACCTAGTGTCACCCGAGAATCTACACCTCACTCTGTTTGGTAGGTTCTTCTAAGGACCTACAATAACGCAACCTTAGTTGGATCCAGCTTGACAAACCTTCCTTGCGGATGATGTGCCCTAACAAAGTGCAAATAGGTGTAGCAAACACACACTTCTTGATGTTTAAAGAGATGCTTAATTGTCTACATACTTCAAACATTAAGCGCAAATTATCACAGTGATCCTTAACAAGTCCATACACTGTCCAATCATTTAAGTAAACCTATAATAAAATGTGAATAAAATCCTGGAATGCTTGAACAACTATGCACAAAAATACATACGAGCACGTTTTTCGGACAAAGGGCATCACATTGTATCAAAAATTCCCCATTTAGCGGTGAAATTTTTTTCCTCTTGATCCTCTTGTGTAATCTGACATAATGATACCCAGAGAATCCATACAGCCAAAAGAATAGATATCTTGCCCTGCAATGCCTTCTAAATTTCCTTTGTGAAATGTGTAGGAAGGGATCAATCAAACATGCGTATTCAATTCCTTGTCATCCACACAAATCTAATCTAACCTTATTTCTTTATACTAATGACCATGGGGCTAACTTTGCTCTCATTCTTCTAGGGGCTTGATGATGCTAAATTCCAACATCTTGTCAATTTCTTCCTTAAATTTTACGTGTAGTTTAGGGTTCATTTTGTAGGGTCTTTTCTAACCGGGTGCACACCTTCCTTAAGCTTAATCTTCATCTCTCCTAATGATTCATGCACTCCTTTTAATTTATGGTAGCCCTTAGAAAATAAGTCACGAAAATCACATAGTAACTCAATGATTTTTGCCACTTCAGATTTGGGACGGTAATATTATTGCTTCCTCGGGTTCAACATCCCTACCAATATTCACTTTTTTGTCTTCATGGATTCATGATAGGCGCACATGTTTTTATCAAAATTTCTAACACATCTTGCATACCCATTGAATGATCTATATCCAGATCTTCTACCTCCTCATTGTCCACTATGTAGACCATCTTTCCTTTTTCTTTCTCAAAACAAGCATGCTTAAGTAGCGTGACATCTGTCTCTTCTTCTTTACCAAGCACGCTCTCGAGTCTATCTCACCAAATAAGCCTGAATGATTTCCAATAGTATCTTGATTGTCTCATTCAAAAATGTGTAACACTATCACATGTCAATCTTAACGGGAATCCATACCTTGTAAGAACATTTTCCCATAAGAACCTGGTTGTTGTAGTTGTTGTACAATCCTTGGTAGGTGTTACTTCTGCCCACCTTGTAAGATAATATGTGCAAGTGATGATGTAGCGTGATCCATTTCTATGTGCGGCTAGTGAAATAGGACCCACAAAGTCTATAGCCCATTTATTAAATGAATCTACACTAGGAAGAGGTCTTAAAAGGCATTTCATATCATTGCCGGGTTTACCAAGGTGTTGATAGTGATCACATGCCTTCTGATATGCTTTACAATCTTTGTAGAGGGTCTCCCACCATAATCCAACAAGTAGAATCTTGCACGCAGTGGTGTCACCTACATAGTTCCCACCTGTAATACCACCATGATCCTCTTCCATGATATTTATGCACTCATGCTCTAGTACACATCGGTGCAATACTTCATCTAGACCTAACTTTTGTAGGTCACCAGCGATCAAACATAAAGGTGTCGATGCGAGAATTTTAAGTTGTTTCTTCTCTAAGGATTTCATTCCTTCAGAACCATACTGTACATAAAATGACAATAATATCCTCCAATTCCAAAGGTGTGTGTTGTAACTTTATAACCATGCATTTAGCATTGTATCTTTAATTCTCACGCATGTCCCCCTAGATTGAATTCTTGATAAATGGTCTGGGCCAAAATTAATTTTACCTGATTTTACCACAACTATGAAATCAAAGTATTGGAATAAGATCACCCATCAACATATGTTCCCCTATAAAATGATCTTGTTTAAAGCATTTCAATGCTCTATGATTGGTATAAAATACAAATGGTGTTCTAGCAAGTATTTTCTAAATATTTACAGTGTGTAGATCATTAACAAGGCTTCGCGCTAGTAGTTGTGTAATTTTCTTTGCAAGAGTCAACTTTCTGCTAGAAAAATAGATAGGATGACCTATAATTCCTTCTTGGTGAGCTAACACCACGCCTTGATGGCCGTCGTGCGAGGAATCCACATATACATGAACGGTTGGTTCCATGAGGGAAAATGTAGAATAAGCATTGTAGTAAGTCTCTCCTTGATGCCTTAAATGTTCACTATTACGGTTCTCCCCAATAGAATGCCCCTTTTCCTTTTAGTAACTCTTCCAAGGGTGCGACAATCTTAGCATATACTTTGATAAATTTTCTATAATACCTAGTGTCACCCGAGAATCTACACCTCACTCACTCGGTAGGTTCTTCCCGGACCTACAATAACCGCATGACCTTAGTTGGATCCATGACAAACCTTCCTTGCGGATGATGTGCCCTAACAAAGTGCAAATAGGTGTATAAACACACACTTCTTGATGTTTAAAGAGATGCTTAATTGTCTACATACTTCAAACATTAAGTGTAAATTCTCACAGTGATCCTTAACAAGTCCATACACCATCTAATCATCCAAGTAAACTTGTACGAAGTTGTGAATAAAATCCTAGAATGCTTGAAAAACTATGCACAATCCCATACTCACACGTTTTTCGGACCAAAGGGCATCACATTGTATGCAAAAATTCCCCATTTAGCGGTGAAATTTTTTTCCTCTTGATCCTCTTGTGTAATCGACATAATGATACCCGGAGAATCCATACGTAAAAGAATAGATATCTTGCCCTGCAATGCCTTCTAAATTTCCTTTGTGAAATGTGTAGGAAAGGGATCAATCAAACATACAGTATTCAATTCCTTGTCATCCACACAAATCCTAATCTAACCTTATTTCTTTATACTAATGACCATGGGGCTAACTTTTGCTCTCATTCTTCTAGGGGCTTGATGATGCTAAATTCCAACATCTTGTCAATTTCTTCCTTAAATTTTACGTGTAGGTTAGGGTTCATTTTGTAGGGTCTTTTCCTGACCGGGTGCACACCTTCCTTAAGCTTAATCTTCATCTCTCCTAATGATTCATGCACTCCTTTTAATTCATGGTAGCCCTTAGAAAATAAGTCACGAAAATCACATAGTAACTCGATGATTTTTGCCACTTGATTTAGACGGTAATCCCCAATTATTGCTTCCTCGGGTTCAACATCCCTACCAATATTCACTTTTTTGTCTTCATGGATTCATGATAGGCGCACATGTTTTTATCCAAAATTTCTAACACATCTTGCATACCCATTGAATGATCTATATCCGGATCTTCTACCTCCTCATTGTCCACTATGTAGACCATCTTTCCTTTTTCTTTCTCAAAACAAGCATGCTTAAGTAGCGTGACATCTGTCTCTTCTTCTTTACCAAAGCACGCTCTCGAGTCTATCTCACCAAATAATTGAATGATTTCCAATAGTATCTTGATTGTCTCATTCAAAAATGTGTAACACTATCACGTGTCGATCTTAACGGGAATCCATACCTTGTAAGAACATTTTCCCATAAGAACCTGGCTGTTGTAGTTGTTGTACAATCCTTGGTAGGTGCTACTTCTACCCACCTTGTAAGATAATATGTGCAAGTGATGATGTAGCGTGATCCATTTCTATGTGCGGCTAGAGAAATAGGACCCACAAAGTCTATAGCCCATTTATTAAATGTCTCTACACTAGGAAGAGGTCTTAAAGGCATTTCATATCTTTGCCCAGGTTTACCAAGGTGTTGATAGTGATCACATGCCTTATAATATGCTTTAAAATCTTTGTAGAGGGTCTCCCACCATAATCTAGCAAGTAGAATCTTGCGCGTAGTGGTGTCACCTACATAGTTCCCACTGTAATACCACCATGATCCTCTTCCATGATATCTATGAACTCATGCTCTAGTACACATCGTATGCAATACTTCATCTAGACCTAACTTTTGTAGGTCACCAGCGATCAACATAAAAGGTGTCGTGCGGAATTTTAAGTTGTTTCTTCTCTAAGGATTTCATTCCTTCAGAACCATACTGTACATAAAATGACAATAATATCCTCAATTCCAAAGGTGTGTGTTGTAATTCATACAACCATGCATTTAGCATTGTATCTTTAATTGTATCTGCATGTCCTCCCTAATGAATTCTTGATAAATGGTCAGGCCAAAATTAATTTTACCTAATTTTACCACAACTATGAAATCAAAGTATTGGAATAAGATCACCCATCGACATATGTTCCCCTATAAAATGATCTTGTTTACCGAGCATTTCAATGCTCTATGATTGGTATAAAATACAAATGGTGTTTTAGCATAGTATTTTCTAAATATTTATGAGTGTGTAGATCATTGACAAGGCTTCGCACCTAGTAGTTGTATAATTTTTCTTTGCAAGAGTCAACTTTCTGCTAGAAAAATAGATAGGATGACCTATAATTCCTTCTTGGTGAGCTAACACCATGCCAATGCCGTGCAGAGGAATCCACATATACATGAAACGGTTGGTTCCATGAGGGAAAACGTAGAATAAGCATTGTAGTAAGTCTCTCCTTCAATGCCTTAAATGTTCACTGCTACGGTTCTCCCCAATAGAATGCCCCTTTTCCTTTTAGTAACTCTTCCAAGGGTGTGACAATCTTAGCATATACTTCGATAAATTTTCTATAATACCTAGTGTCACCCGAGAATCTACACACCTCACTCTGACTGGTAGGTTCTTCCAGACCTACAATAACCGCAACCTTAGTTGGATCCACTGAAAAACCTTCCTTGCAGATGATGTGCCCTAACAAAGTGCAAATAGGTGTAGCAAACACACACTTCTTGATGTTTAAAGAGATGCTTAATTGTCTACATATTTCAAACATTAAGTGTAAATTGTCACAATGATCCTTAACAAGTCCATACACCATCTAATCATCTAAGTAAACTTGTAAGAAGTTGTGAATAAAATCCTAGAATGCTTGAAAAACTATGCACAAAAATACAGCAGGCACGTTTTCGGACAAAGGGCATCACATTGTATGCAAAAATTCCCCATTTAGCGGTGAAATTTTTTTCCTCTTGATCCTCTTGTGTAATCTGACATAATGATACCCCAAGAGAATCCATCAGCAAAAGAATAGATATCTTGCCCTGCAATGCCTTCTAAATTTCCTTTGTGAAATGTGTAGGAAAGGGATCAATCAAACATACGAGTATTGATTCCTTGTCATCCACACAAATCCTAATCTAACCTTATTTCTTTATACTAATGACCATGGGGCTAACTTTGCTCTCATTCTTCTAGGGGCTTGATGATGCTAAATTCCAACATCTTGTCAATTTCTTCCTTAAATTTTACGTGTAGTTTAGGGTTCATTTTGTAGGGTCTTTTCCTAACTAGGGTGCACACCTTCCTTAAGCTTAATCTTCATCTCTCCTAATGATTCATGCACTCCTTTTAATTCATGGTAGCCCTTAGAAAATAAGTCCTGAAAATCACATAGTAACTCAATGATTTTTGCCACTTCAGATTTGGGACAATAATCCCCAATTATTGCTTCCTCAGGTTCAACATCCCTACCAATATTCACTTTTTTGTCTTCATGGATTCATGATAGGCGCACATGTTTTTATCCAAAATTTCTAACACATCTTGCATACCCATTGAATGATCTATATCCAGATCTTCTACTTCCTCATTGTCCACTATGTAGACCATCTTTCCTTTTTCTTTCTCAAAACAAGCATGCTTAAGTAGCGTGACATCTGTCTCTTCTTATTTACCAAAGCACGCTCTCGAGTCTATCTCACCAAATAACTCTTGAATGATTTCTTCCACCTTTTCACTGTCTCCCATAGTTAAGCACTTTATAACCCTTAATGCCTCTTCCACTAGAGGTTTAGTAGAGAAGTAGTCAAAATTATGGACCATTCCTGCAATCAAATCCTGCCAATTTCTAGTCTGTGTATGTAGCTCTACATATACATACCAAGCGCATGCACAATGTTGTAAAGTGGAATAAAGTTATTGTACCCATAATGAAAGAGGTAAAGCTTCCTTCCCCTCTGTCTAGAGCCTCTCACACTATTGAACGTGGTGTTGAACAAGTTGATTACCATGATATGTGCATATTTGAGTAGGTGCATTACTCTTGGAAAACTAAGTTGTTAGAGAAATCCTGACTTCATTCCATTCTACAAGATTATCCATATGAGCCACCCACCAGTGCGCTGCTATCCCATGTAGGGTATATGCTAACATATTTCTTCTTTCAAATTGGTCTGTCCATTATTCCTCCATGGTGCACAAGAATACCATAGGGTCTCCTTCTCTAGTGTACCGAGGTACAAAGTTGTTACCTATCCTCCTAATACAATGAGGTTTACTTCTCCACGTAAATGCACTCCTTACTTTGCACCAAACCATCTCATAAGTTCCATGAGCCCAATTATCACAAGAAATACTTGTGGTATCACTAATAGATTGTGCATCTTCCCACTAGAGGATTCCTTCCTTAGATGGCTCGAGTACTTCTGGGTCTCGAATGGCATGTACATAAATCCTGTTCAAATATTCTTCACTCAAAGGCTCAACATAAGGCACATATTTCCCATCCATTAAAGGGATGATAAATATTTCCTCCTTGTTCTCAAAACTTCTATATCCCTTGTTGAACCGTAGATCATCATTATTTTCGTAGCACCAAGGGCAGCCAAGTAGAGATGGGAAACTATCTTCTTCTGCAAGTGCTAAAACCTCAAAGTCCCCATTGAAGTTGGCCACTTGTATAGTAATGAATGCATCTTTTAAAACTCCAACTAGAGTGGCATTGGTTCAACTAGCCATAAAAATACATTAGAAGATGGATGTAATGGAGGTCTCCCCATCTGTACCCATGCATCTAAAGTAAGCACATTTACCTCCGCGCATGTGTTAATCAATATATTACTAAAGAACCATCC
This sequence comes from Taxus wallichiana var. yunnanensis, assembly GCA_018340775.1. Taxonomy (NCBI): domain Eukaryota; kingdom Viridiplantae; phylum Streptophyta; class Pinopsida; order Cupressales; family Taxaceae; genus Taxus; species Taxus wallichiana. The sequence continues at coordinate 59,658,528 of CM031238.1, read as the reverse complement.
ATCCACAACAATATTTAGAGTGATCTCCTTATCATAATCTAAGCTATGAGGGGGAATATTTTCATGCAGGATCTGATGTCCTTTCTCAATAACTACACGTGGAGTGTTTCCCTTTAGCCAACTCCCTAGTAATGGAATGATATTTTTCTGGCGCAACATTTTGCATACTTCCTTGAAGTCATCAATATCTGACTGAGTTGTATATGTTGCCTTCTTTTGTTCCATCTTTTGTGATTACTCCTTTAAACAATATATTTCCCCCTAAAGGTTTCTGAGTACCTCCATGATACTCTTATAAGCCTCCTTAAGTGCATGGATCCAGATACCTTACATGTAAAATGTCCTCCTTAGTGATGGTAGGCTTCTTACGTAATGCTTCTACGCACACATATCTTGGTATGAACTAGTAATATTCATAGGTAATATCTCAAGTTTAGTGCTAACTTTGGCATCTATTGATTTTCCACGGTCGTTGTATCCTTACCATCCATACACCCATGTTTTCCTTTTTATGCTGCTTGTTAAGATGCTTATATAGGTTCGAGAATTCCTCATATCTATGAATCTTCCACAATAATAAAAAGTAATATTCTCGAGGAAATTCATGCATGTAGTGGTCGGGATATCCACATGTAAAGCATGTTCCATGGGAAAACTTCCCTCATCTACCACCATGGCCTCGACCCCCAAATCCACCATGGTATCCTTGACCTCTACCATGTCCTCCTTCATAGTGCCCCTCATTCCGATCATAACGCACTTGATTGTGATCCCGATCCTGGTGCTTACCTTTACCCTTAGATTTATCTGATACTCATTTCTATCACATACCAATATATATATATAACATCATGGATCGACCAATCAACCTACTGATCTTATGTATTGTGAGTCATTGATCGGAAAAATTTACAATAGCAAGATACATTCTTCCTTATTACGTTGTAATAATGTGTGATGGATGACGTTAAGGTTTAGATGACATATCTCATAGTCTAACAATAATGAATGCACTGACCTATGGGGACAACTATCCTTGGTGTGCCCTTCCACTTCATAGTCTGTACACCAAATCCCAGTGCACATCTCATGTGCTGAATTCGCCGATAGTTTCTCCAACTACTTTGCCATAGCTGAAATATGTGCTTCCAGGAATGGGATGACTCTAATTTATATACTTCTAAGCGCCTCGGTGTGAAAATATACTTTAAGTGCTTCACACGGATCAGTATATGTCTTATGTGATAGTGCCCTTCTAAAAGGTGTGATCAATCCCCCAACGAACCATTGTGCATGTTGGCTTGCATGAATATCATAAGAAAGCTTAGATAAAATCATTTTGAAATGGGAATCATACTCTTAGAAACTCTCAGTAGTGCCTTGCTTAATATCCTTGAGTGCACTTATACTCTTCTACTCAAATTTAGGGATATAGAACTCTTTAAGGAAAACATATTTTAATGTTGCATAATCTACGCAAGTTTGATTAGGGTAAAAATTCATGTACCAACCGTGAGTGTGTGTACTGTAATATAGTTACAAATTGACTTGATTTGTGCTTAGAAGATGTAATACCTTTTACTCGCCATAGTATCTCACACATGTGCATGTGTTCAACAACATCTTCTATGCCCCTATACTCACGGAAGACGGAGAGACATCTCCATGTAAATATTTTGGAGTTGGTGCAGACCCTGCCCACCTGATCCAGAACCTCTTATGTTACCTCTACCTCCAAAACACTAGAACTAGATCCACCTATACCCCCTGATCCTCCACCTATATCTAAAAGTGTACAAGAATATGTACTTCCTATGTCCCCAGTGAGTACTAAACTAAACTCCTATAGTCTACGTGGTGGTACTACTCCCAAAAGTGACTCAAAAATTTCTGCATGCTCAAAGTCTAAGGTGATGATGTGCACGAAAAGGTACCTCCAAAAAACAATGAAGAAATTTGCCTTACCATAGATGTACTTGCTATGTGACTTAATCCTACTTCCCTCTTGTCCCAAATTATCTTGTTGACTATTAAATGTACTAAATCTTTGGAAAACTAAATGCAAGGGCTAGGTTGTCGGGTAGATTCAGATGCATGCCCACAATGGCCAGGTCATCTCTTCTGGTGCACTCCCTTGTGAGGTCGAGGGGGGTTCCCTATCATGCTTTCCCAAATGGGGAGTTATAGATTCTTTGGTTCCACACCTTCTACGTGAGCCCCAAATCCTTCACAAGTTGTCTCTCTCCTCAACACCATCCATTCTATAATATCCCACCACTTCTCCATCTCCCTTTCACATGCTTCATTATACTTAAGCATCCTTTCTTCTCTCTTCCTTTCTACCGCTAGGTCTTCCATCTTTCACCAAACCTACTCCTGCACCCACGCATGGTGGGGTTTAGCTAGCCATCAATTTTTCTTCCAAGTTTAGGGTCACCATAAAGATCTTGATCGCTAGTGGAATGCCTTGCAAGTAAGTTCCCTTGGGATAATGTAAAAATTGGAACTCAGCTACCTCTGGGAAATAATAAGTGGAAATTGATTACTCTAGAATATAGCTTTTCAAAACACCATGAAAAAAGTATCCACAATGAGTGTCCAAATCAGATCAACATCATACAGGGCCTGAAATTCTTCTTACATCCAAACAAGTGTGCTATACCTCTAATTCTATTTAGACACATAAACAACCAGCCACTCGTATAGTTCTACTGGGAAGATAACAAAGAATCTCTCATACAAATAGTCATACAAATTCTTTTCCACCCACGCGCGTGCGTCAAACTCAAATCTAGTGTTGAACCTCCATGCATACTCTTCTTCTAGATATTTTATCCACTCCTCAACACTTTCTAGGGTCAACTAGTATGTCTTCATCATGAACCATCCTAAAAACAATTGAAAAAGAGGTCTCGACAACGGAACCAATGATGCAACCTAGAATCCACCACGAATAACCAGGCATGCTAGCACATCACTCATCTTGAGTGAGCACTCACCTGAAGTGCACAAAGGTACCAAACCTCTCTTTAGAGTTGTTTGTGTAGGATGTTAATGTGTTGAAGATAGAGCATATTCAAAACCATAATAAGCACAAACATTCCACAGAGCACATTCCAGATCTAGATCTTAAAGAATCATGAATTAAACAATAATCATAATGAAATCAACCATATAAGAACCAGTTACAGTCATGTTTAACACCTTTATCTAGCCAATATACTCCATTATATTAAACATAGTAAATACAAAAGCTTCTTACAATAAATAGTATCACCCTAAGTCATGCACGCATCAGATCCAACAACATAACTTTATAATAACTCATACACAATGTCTCTCTCTAACTACATAGACTAATACATACTTATAGGGGTGGGGAATTTCCCTTCACCACTTATGCACTTCCCAAAATAGGTCACATGCTGAAAATAGCCATGCACCTTTACAATAATATGCACACATGCAAGTGCGCTAATAATATATCTCCTACAATTAACTGGCAGTAGTAATCCTATTATTATCCCAAACTCATGCATGACGCTTAGTAGATTCTCATCCCCAAAATAGCATTTTTGTGTCGCGTAAGTCTTCATCCCATTGCATGCTTTACATGCTATCTCCAAAAATATCCCATAACCATAAAAATGGCTAAGTCCCAAATCATCTTGTCCTAGCACGCGTTTCCTTTCCTATTCTCTCATGCCTTCAAATGTGCCCTGTTCCCATGCACAAATGTTTTGTGTGACCTCTCCTTAGTGTCATACTTTGTCTTCTCAACATGAATAAAAGATTTAAAATTGATAAAAGTACCATTAAAGGAATAGGGACCAAAGCCACTAAGTCAGGACATAACGTATGGGAACTATGGTACTTTTTGGATGCTTTATGGTCCCAGAGGCATATGCGAGTAATCTAAAAGTTGGAATTGGAATATGTGAGGGTATAGCCTGATTTTATGGATTGATATGACTATTATGTGAACAAGTAGGTTGTATGTGTAAGAAAGAATAAGTGAGATATAGCTAGGGATAACATAATTGGTCAAATTGAACAAGTGTGGGCTAGTGCAAGAGCATTGTACAATTTGTGTTTTTTCAACACATGAATTACAAAAATGAGTTTCTATAACTTAAAAATAGCATTCCATGAGTGATAATGAAATGTTATATGCTTGAATGGTTTCCATGTTGGATGTGTATAATAGTGAAAAATAGGTTCTATCATAATAATCTATCAAGAGGATGGTGATGTGGATTCATTGGGGTCTTATACTTGGACATTTGGGAAGATTTATGCTCAACATCTTGTCATCAAGAAATATGTAATACTTCTAGTGAAATAGTGTCCTCTTATTCATCAATAGTCTTAAGAATTGGAAATTTCTCATCATGTTGTTTATATTAATCACAATAGCATTAATGATCAAAATCATTTATGTAAGCAAACACAGTGAGTGTGATGAATCAATGTTTATCCATGAGGATATTTTGGATGTTGCCCCTAGAAGGATTTTTTGAAGAAAAATTAGGATTTATCATGTATGTTCCCATGCTTGTGGATATCCACATATCATCATTATCAGTATTTATATTGTTTTAATGCCATCCATACATAATAGGTTCCACCTTATTAGTAAGTAGTGTGGGATCATTTTTAGTGCTACTAGTATCTTCATGTGGATGAGGTTTTATCCCATCCCATTGTGGAAAAGTAGATATATCTATAGAATCTATCTTTGTGTTTTCCATAGTAGAGTTGGGAGTATAATTTTTTTATCATAATTTCAATCTTCAACCCAACTATCATCTTTATTCAAATGGATCTTTTCTTGTAATATGGTGTTAGTCTCGAGATTTTCCTTTGTATACTTTATGTTCTCTAAGGATGTGTAGTTGGTCATGTTCGATTGGTAATAATTATTTATTAATTTGTCAATATTAGAATGTCATTATTCAACTAATATTGATGTTGTACACAATTATTTTGGTAATTCATGTCTTGTAATAAAACAAATTGTACAACAATCTTGCACTAGTCAACACTTGCTCAATTTGGAAAATTATGTTATCCCTAGCTCTATCAATTTGATCTTGCTTGCATACACAACCTATTTTTCACATAATAGTCTTATTAATTAATTGAATTAGGATATTCTCTCTCATATTAAAATCCCAACTCTCAAGCCACTTGTACATGTATATGGGACCATAATCCTTAGAAAGGGCCATAACGCCCATATGTTAAGGGTTGTTTAGTCGCTTTGGTCCTTTTCCCTCCAAAAGTACCTTTATTAATTTGAGCTTATTGGGTACACTTCTAGTCATATTTATCTAAGTTTTATAGATCTAGAACACTTATATAAGAAATTTATTCATCTCTCATTAAAGAGGGAATTATATATACTTGATACCTAACATTCTAATGATAAAATAATAAGATTAATCACAAGCAAAACTACTCCAAGACTCTCTTGAGATTGATATGATCTACATAATCATTCTAGGGCCACTCATATTTACAAGAAAAAAAGGCACATTATTAAATTCAAGTAAAGATAGGGAAAATTTTCAAGTGAAATTACATTATTTTAGGACATGATTATCAATATGGTTGTATACATTCTAGATATCACATGCTAGGTGAGAACAACATGTGGTTTAATCCCTCTTTGAATTAGTTGTGATGTTGATCATGCACGGGGTTACCACAACCCAAGTAATGTTTTTTTGTAGGGTTCCCTCATCATCCAATGTTTTTAATATTTAATTAGTTGCACTGATGAGAATCACATAGTGTTGAAGGTATAAATTGTAGATAGGAGAATATCATAACCACAAATTTTAAGGAGCTAAAAGTACATTTGGATAAGGGCATACTGAGAATCACACCATAGTGACCATATGCTTTGGTCTAGGTATCTTTTTAGCACATAGTTTCAAAGATGAAGACTTTTCATATCATTTATGGCCCTTTCTAGTCATTAGGTCACCCCCAGGACTAGCATAGAATTGTAAATATCAGATAAGTCTTCTTCTCCTTCTCATTACTAGTACTTTGTTGCATTGTCTATAATTATTTATCTTTGTTCAATGATTATTTTTGATATTGCTGCAATTATCCTTGGAAACTAATTGATTAGGATAATCTACCATCGATTACTATTTGTAGACTCAAAATTATGCACTTATTACTATTACATTACACATCTAGTATTTTGTTATATTTATGATTCCTCAATGAGAAGATTAGACATTGGTGACAACCTCTCTCTGTCCTTCTATTGATTTTGATTATGATTTTTTTCTTATGTTTTCTAGATTTATGCTTTTTTTCGTATCACGAGGGATCGATGTCTCTTCTTGTTGATTGATTTATTTTTTCATGTCTTAGGGATAGTAACACCCAAGAAGGATAATAGTGTCTATCATTATTGTTCATTTCTAGCCTACTACGTGGAAAAAATAAATAAAACTTAAGGATTGCATTTTGGGTTTCATTATTCAATGTATAGGAAGGGAAAATTCTAAATTTCATGACACACATTATCTTGGGGGAAAGTAGTTGTATATTATCTTGGTGTAACTTACATAAAGGCAACCTATTTTCAAGGGACATAAATTCTATATCTCTCTCTCTCTCTCTCTCTCTCTCTCTCTCTCTCTTTCTCTCTCTCTTACACACACACACACACCCCAAATACATAAACAATGATATGTAATTCAAAGCTTGGTGAAAATCACATTAGGGTGACCACTAAGGTCAGTTTGAATCAAGAATTTGTATATTTTATTTAGTCTAATGTGTGTTTGAGTCTTGTGCAAGTAGTTATGGTTTGTTTTGTAGGTACATGTATGATATTAGAAACCTACAGTGAATTATATGTGACATATATCAAAGTGATGGTGACATTATCAAACACCTTGAAAGAACCAAATATACACCCATCACCAGGAAACTAGCACCTAATTCAAACACTAGTGCCAGGAGATACTATCCCCTTTTGGGAGATATTGTCTCAGCATAACTTTCAAATCAGTATTTTCCAAGTGAAGCACATAAAATCTAGACCGATACGTTCCACCATAATTTCAAACTAGATCCGGTCTGCAGATAGCTTGATATTAGCTAAGTCACTCATATCCTCTTGTTTGTTGCACTTTATCATCATTTTACATTTTATATTTTATGTTTATGATATATCTTATTTATTGTAGTCCTCTTATTAAGATTTAATTTTGTTGAATCATTTGGTGACCACGAATATTAATCGAGCCATGGATTTCGATAGGATCCTAATTTTGTTTTCTTTTTTATTTCTAATGGCTTACCAAAATATGTTGTGTGATCATATTTCCAAGCCTCTTCCACCCAAGTATAATTATTTCCCTATGAATATTCTTCAACCTGTTTTTACAAATGCACAAGAAGAAGCCATTTTTATCATAATGCATATGGCCCTAGGGATAAGAATTACCTTCTTTTCATATAAAAAAATTTGTAGCACTAATCATGATGTCACTCATACAATCTATCGAGACTACTAATTCTTATGGTAGTGATAGTGATATTTCTTCTCTTGCTACAAATGATACATGTGTAGATGATTTGGTTAATTTATCGGATGAGGAATAATTTATTGATGATTTTTTGATATCCATACACAAAAATATCCTAATTATAATGTTGTAGAATATGTTATTCTCAATGGTACTAGCTCCACTTACCTATGCACAAAATAGTTATGGATGACCTTGCTTGTATTGTTCCTCCCATGGTTCCATCCATTGTTGATAATGATGATAATGATCAATGTCTTTATTCTCAATAAGGTTCTTGTGTATTGACTATTGTACCCCAAAATACATATCTTTCTTCCTCTCCTACTTTTGTGCAACATTGTGATGCTAGTAATCATGATTCCTCTCATGATGTGTTATAATATATGAAGTGTAATAGTGCATGTGTTTCTCTCTCGATGCTCAAAAGGATAGTGTACATAGTGATTACCATAAAGGTAGTGTGTATGTTGATTTTATTCATTCTTCTGATGGTATTGTTGATAAAATTGTCAAAACTTCTATTTCTCTCTATCCTTATCATATTTTTCCATTAATTGATCCTAAGAATAAATTCCAACCAAATATTGTACCTATGACTACTCATAATAGAAAGACACAACCACTCAATGAACCTCTTAATGTTTATTCCAATCCTCCATAGGGAGTCCTTTCTCTAATGCATGTTGTAGATTATTTACAAAATAATATTCATATTCTTACTCTTGAGAGTAGGTAATATTATGCTAGTATTGATAATAAATTTAGTCATTGTAATCATATTCCTAAGAAGATGTACAAATCACCTTTTCCTAAGGGTTTTATCATGCCTACTTTTATATTCTTTTATGGAATGGGAAATCCTTACATGCATCGTAAGGATTTATGTTAACTATGGCTTCACATTCTAATGATAGATTACTTATCAAAGCATTTCCTAATAGTCTCACCGATATTGTTACACATTGGTTTCATCATTTTCCTAGTGGATCTATTAGTACTTATCTTGATATGGAAGAAGCATTTCTTAGATATTTTATTTCTAACAATATTCCTAAAGTTACATTTGAGCATTTACCTTCTTTACATAAAGGCAAGAATGAACATGTTACTAATTATATTTTATGTTTTAAATATTGCATGTATCATTTACTTTATCATCCTATTGATTTAGAAATGCAATATATCTTTTTTATGGCTTGATTTTTCCTCTAAAATAAAATTTATTATATGACACATGTGAATATTTTACAGTTATTTGTCTTAAATTTATTCACTTAGAATAAGAGATGCTTAATGTACATTTTGTTGCACATGCTTCTATCTCTTATACTAGTCCTCTACCTACTACATATTCTATTCCTCCTATTGCACCACCTTCATGTTCCCCATCTCCACATAGACATGATCATAGTAATTCATCCCAATTTTGTTTACCTCCATATAGACCACCACGACTATTTACTCCCCCTCATAAGAAAGAACCATTATAATTTTCACATTCTTCTAGGACACATAATATATTACACACTTTGATTTATGAGAAATTGATTTGGTTACCTTTTAATAATCATCCTCCTCCTCATTAGCTATGATGGAATGAAAACCACCATTTTGTAATTTTCATAGGATTAATGGACATAGAAACAATTATTATTATGCACTTCATAATAGGCTTACGTTTCTTGAGGACAAGGGTGTTATTTATTTTTTTTTCATGCCTTTTTTATCACACTCCCATACCATGATGTTGAACACCATAATATGTTACTTTGACTACCCCTTGTCCTCATAAGGTTATTTTTTCTATTCCTCCATTAGCTTCAACTATGCATGAGACAATTGCTCCACTTATTATTCAACCCAAGACTAAATGGGTCACAAAGGATCACAACTTTCCACTACATGATTCACATTTTCTTAGTGTTGATATGATTGCGTTAGGCTTATCATTCAGACTTATACTCATGATATTACATTAATATCACTTAAGTTGCATGTGCATAGTTTTCACCTTGTTTCTAGATAGATACTCTTTTCTCTTCATTTTTATATGATTATATGTCTAATATATAAACATATACCATCTTTATTTTGTCTCTCTAAACTTTAAGAATACATTCAATCCTTATCACATTATCATCATCATTGTTACTATTTATGCTATGAGCACACCTTGATCATCATACCACATTCATCACTATACCACTATCATCATCAAACTATTATCATCAAAGTACTATAATCATCACTATTTTATCATCATGCATAATCTAATATATGACATTATCAAAAAGTAAAATATATAGCCATCCTCAATAGTGAACTTGAAAATGCCATACAATCAAATAATCCAGAACTCACACATACAAATTTAGCTTCATCACATCATACACAAAAATGATCTAGTCATACATCTCTCGAGTGTTTTAATATTAAAATTTGGTGGGTAATGCCCTCTACAAGATACATCACACATTATCATCACTACTATTAGATGGAAATATGGGAGCTCTCAAAGTCAAGGATTCAAAACTCAACCTTTGTCTCTATGCTTGGGAGTGTTGCTCCTATAACCAAGTTTGTAATGAGGCCACCTCGCCATCACCTATTTTTACTAACCCTATAGATATACATATTGCATAAAAAAATCTTACACTAGGGATATTCCTCCCACAACCTCCTCGCATGAGTTGTCTTATCTCTCACCTCATCATGCTATGATCATAATACCACACATGTGGGTGTTGCTTTACCGTTATAAGATCAAATAGATGAGCATTTTCACCTATTATATAATCAACCCTCTCCAATAATCCCCTCTAATAAGGACATCTAGGAACATTGTGGGTCAACATGCATACTAATGTGTCTAAAATCATGCTCCAATACTTGTTTCTTGCAAGATACAAATCATATTATCACATCATTAGCATGCTACTATATAAATATGAATCATACCATTCATGTTTCCCCTTTGCTCTTTGTGCTCTGAAACATTTTTTCCTCATGAAATCGATGATGTGAAGTTGTAGCTCCATTCTTGTGCATTGGATTGTTTGCAAACTCATTACCTTGCCCTAATTTGCTAAGGAGAAGTGTGTTTTTTGCCCTATTTTTGAGAAAAAATGGCTTTGGATCTTCCCATCCTTTGAATTTGATGAAAAACAACAACTTGTATATTTGTGTTTAAATGCTTTGAGTTGTTCATTTTTTCTCCATTTTTGCACCATTTGAAGGAATCTCTAAGTTTGCCCTATGTTTTCCCTAATTTTTCCCATTCAAATGCCTCTGCCATTTTTCCCATGTTTTCCCGGCCTTTGGAGCTGAAATTGTTCATTTTATACTTGTATGCCATTGAAAATCCAATTCCATGATAAAAAATGCTTTAAAAAACATCCATTTGATTGGTTCATTTTGAGAAATTTTCATCCTTAGTGAAAAAATCAAATTCTAGGGCATCCCTGGCATTTTTTTGTTTTTTGATGGTCGGGGGGCATCATTTTCCCATCAAATTTCATCTTCAGCATTCTAGGGCATCGTTGGAAATTTTATGTTTTTGATGGTCATACGGGCATCCTTTTCCCATCAAATTTTAGCTCAAACATCTTCTCATACATGGTCATTTGTGGTTGGACAAGATTTGGTGGGTCTGCTCGAAAAACTTAGCATTTTTGTGTTTTTGGAAAAAAAGTCTAAATTGTCCCTGCAAGTCATAGGCCCTCATCCCAATAAGAGGGTGTGACACGTGGTCTTTTTAAAAAAGTCAAAAAAAGTGGAGATGGGTTAAAAACAATGGAAAATGAGGACTGGAAAATTTTCCTTTGGTGAAAAGGAGTTAAGGTAAAAAATTGGAGTGTAGGCCCTCGGTGAATCAGAGGTGGACACGTGTCATGTTTTCATCAAAAGGGATGGAAGGCTGGTGGAGGACTTAGAAATTTTTTTTCTTTTTGGTGAAAAAGGGAAAAAATTTGAAAAAAGGCCGTGGGCATTCACTTGAGGCCAATCGAAGGAGTGGACACGGGTGGAACGGATCAAAAGAAGAAGGGGAGAAGGGAACTTTGGGCCTGGGGAAACTTGAGAATTTTTCCCATTTTGGCATAAAGGGTTAAAATTGCAAATTTGAAGCTGTGGCTCCATCAATGGTCATGATTGAGCCATGTGTATGGAAAGATCAAAAGAAGGGATTGAGAGCATGTGGGTCTTTGTGGGAAATTTAGCTTTTGTCCTATAAAGGTAAGAAATCAAAAAGAGAACGTGTCAAGAGAATGCCCATGGGGATAATTTTGAAAATTTTCTTTTTTTCCAAAAAAGGTAGAAATGTGTAAATAAATGATTCCAATGGGATCCACATGTTTGGGGAGGTGTCGAGGCCAAATTTCAGAATGGAGATAATTTTGAAAATTTTCCTTTTTCCAAAAAAGGTGGAAATGTGTAGAATCGAGCCGTGATTCCAATGGGACCCACATTGGGACATGTGTCAAGCCCATTTTCAAAGGGCGGGGGTGGAGAAAAATGTCAAATTTTTACATTTTTCCAAAAGTGTTAAAATGTCAAAAAGTGATCCCAAGCCCATTTCTAATCACATTGTGACACGTGGAGGGCTCAGATTGAAGGGAGAAAGGAAGATCAATGGTAACTGTGCATTTTTCAGTTTGGCCACCATTTTTGCTCAGGAAGTGTGGAAATGCATTTTTGCATCAATTTTGATCAAATTTTTGGCAAATTCATGTCGTTTGTGCCTGCAAGGACCAATGCAATCAGTTTTGAGGATCAATTTGAAGATCAGAGATGTTTTTGAAAATGAAATTTTTTTTCCCTAACCCATCAAAAATGTGAAATATCAAATCCAAAAGTTTAGAGAGTCAAATTTGGAAAGTGTAAAGGTGAAATGATGAAAGGAAGGAGATGCATGCATGAAAGAAAAGGAAAAACATGCTCCCATGTTGAAAGGAATGATGCAAAAATTCCTCAATGATTCACCTTTTTTGAAACACACTAGCAAACTTTCCTTGCAAAATATGTTAAATGTCACTTTGCTGAATCATGATGGAATTTTGTAACAAACTTGATGCTTGGCATATTATTTTCTTGGGAAAGAAGGATCAAATGTAATAGAGAGATATATAATGCATGTTTTTGACATGCAAAAGGTGAGAAATTGAAAATCATGAGAAAATTTTGAGAGAAGCTCATCTTTTGAGAAACCCTCCAAAAAACTGGTTAATGTCTTTTGTGTTAGATCTTCATTCATGTTGAGTTGGTTACAAGTGTATAGCCATCACACAACTCTGAGATTGTTCCTGAAACTCTCCCCTGCTGATGAATCTAACAAGATTTTGAATTAATCTATGTTATTTTGGGCAATATGATGTTTGTTATCATGTTTAAATGTCTGCAAATAGTTTTCCTTGTTCTTGTTGCAATCTTGCATTGAAATCTTTAGGAATCACACAGATCTCATCCTTATTGATAGTTTAGTGGCATTTTGCAATTTCATTTTTCAGAAGAGCTTTCATCTGGCATTGAAAATAAGTAGTTTAAAATCACTTCACCTTCATTTGTTGATAGAGATTGCTTGTAAGCCTTTGGGGGTACCTTAGGTGTGATTTGATCAGAGATTTTGATGTTTAATTGAGTCCTTTAACTCAAGATTTTGTGTTGAGGTCTCAAAGATTGTGTGAAGAGTGCAAACCTGGGCCTCCATTTGTGTATCTCTTCTAGTTGAAAGAACATCCTGACTATTTTGAAGCATTTTATCTGATAGTTGTTCAAATGTTGTAGAGGTTGTCAAAGATCTGGCATAGTCAAGTTTGTCTTGTCAATATCCCACCAAAAATCATTCTAAACAACTAATCCTACCCCATACTACCCCTTGTTTTGACTGTATACCCATAGAAGATCAAAATCCATTTCCATTTGCTAAAGTATGCAAGAACAGATCAGGATTTCAAAATGTCTTCATAACCCTTGCCTTGCATTGAAAGTATCTCCATAATCTGGAAGTGACAACTTGTGAAAGTCAGATTTGGAGTGTTGATCATATTTTCCCAAGGCCCCTTCATACTATTTGCACAAATTGAGGGATATCTTCATCTCCTTCACCATTTGAGGGTTACAAAATAGGTCCTCTTACCTTGGTTGAAAGGCACAACCTAAAATAGTTAGGACAAGATCAAGTCCTATTTGAGTGCTATCCATCTCTCCACAAATCTGAGTGCCAGTTAGATCACATCCCCAGCTACAAAATGACATACATCATGATCTATCTATATCAAGCTTCATGCCATATCTTTGATGCTTGCTCAGACTGAAAAGGAGAACAAATTTGGGTACCAACACCAGTGGCACCATTTTCGGGGATTCTTAGTTCAATCTGATCCATGTGCATACATATTTGAGATATTTGAATGCATATCAAACCCTGGTAATGTAATTCTTACAAATTTTGCATGCAAAGTACATTGTTTAAAGCATCATTTTTATAATCATATTTGTAAGGATGTAAGTGAAGGTTTAACTATCTACAATTTTATCAGTTTCCAGTAGTAGTTGCACTTCATTTGCATTTGTGGTTGATAGATTCAAGAAAAGGAAGGTCTGATCTATAAAGTTTGGCAAGATTTTAGTGTTGATAGGTATTTGACAGAGTATTTTAGTGCATTTGCACAACTAGGGTGAAAGTCCTTAGTGGTGACTCCATGTTGTTTTGATCTTGATAAATACCAGTGTCTTTAGTTTTTTGTCATTTATTTTTTTGTGTTGCTAATCTCTACAAAACTGGAAGGAAGAAGATCTCTCTTCAGGAGAGGGACCCAAGTAGAAAGTTATTTCAAGAATTGGGAAAGACAGTTTTAGAGGAAAGAAAAGTTTGGAAGGTTGTTGAAGGTCAGACATCAAGCAAAGGTATATCCATTGGTGAGAGAGATCAGCCTTTAGTAGAGGATTATCACTCTTCTTCAGTGATTTTGATTCAAGAAATATTCTCATAAACTTGTTTACTTCAACTAGTGAAGGTCCTTCTTGTACTGGTGAGTTCTTTTTCAATCTGCACCTGTGTGTTTCAATTCTAGTAAAACTTTCCAAGAAAATCAGCACCTAGAGAATACCAATCTTGTGAACCACATTCTTGAGCCCCAAAGACCTCTCACTCCTCATCATTTTGTTTCTCCTCCAAGATCACCACCTCAAAACAATATGGCTCAGCCTAGACCTCCATTTTTGTTAACACCTTTGGTCCTATAAATTTTAGAGGAATGGATGGTTACCCAAATGTTGTCCCTCAAGATGTTAGAAATAGATTGCCAAAGTTCCAAGGTAATAATGCCATAATAGGTGATCAACATCTCAAAACTTTTTGTTAACATGATGGAGGATTTTGAGATTGAGCATGAAGATGTGTATATTAAATTGTTCATTCATACACTAGAAGAGGATGCAAGGGATTGGTACAAGGCTCTGCCTGATAATTCTATTGATTCATGGACTGAAATGAACAATGCATTTAGATTGCAATATGGTGACAAAACTGATCCTAGGTTTCTATTGTCTGAATTTGAAAATATCAAGAAGAACCCCAATGAATCAGTTCATGACTTCAACACAAGGTTTAACAAAACTTTGAGAAGGCTTTCTAGTTAATTTGAGGCCATGTGATCAGTCATGCTTGATCAAATATGTAGATGCATTTGATAAGAAGGAAGCCTATTACCTAAGAGACAAGAACCCTACCAATTTAAGGTAGGCCTTTACCATGGCACTGCAGATTGAAAAAATAACAAAGGCAATTGGGAAACCTCTCAAGAGAGATGGTGTAAAGTTGATAAACCCTGAAAAACCTCAAGCAAGCAAGAGTGTAGACTTGGAGGAAGTGGTGAAAACTTTGGTAGGGGTTGTCAAAGAGATTTCCTACAAGTTGGCAAGAGCTGAGAAGGGAATTGGGTAGACTTCACAAGGTCAGCAAAAAAAGCACAAAACCATGATAGATTTTCCAATCATCCTAGGGGTGATCAGAGAGATGATGATAGAGGGAAAGGACCCATGGGGTCTGCAAATAGACATCCTCAAGCACGTGAAGGAAGAGTGTTACCTGATCCCCTAACTGCTAGGGTTGTTGTTGTTGAGGAAGTTGTTGATATTGATTGGTGTGATAGGTGTTTTCTGCCCCATCCTCCATGTGAAGTGGACCAGCAGAAAGATGGTGAAGCTAATAATGATGATGGTACTGATGATGATATTTGCATGGTGGGTTGTTCTTCAAGCTCACAAGAAGGAGCAACATCAACTGAGGTAATAAGTGCAAGGACAAGCTACAACCTTTTGGGATTGCATCAAATGGGTACAAGTCTTTCTTCCCTCTCATACTCTTGAAGTTGATGTAGTGCAAGATTTTGAAATTCCTAACAATGACTTTGAATACTTAAGAGCTTTGATGATTAAGAAGTATGATGGTGGTATCCCTTTGGAGGAAGATAGACAATTGTTAATGAATGTTGTTGTGGCTCAAGAGAAAGAGTATAACACTAGGAGAAAGGTTGTTAAGGGAGTTGGGCCTCAAGCCAAACCTAAAACACCCTTTCTTACAAGTATTCCCAAAGAAGCTCCTAGAAGAGAAACACCTACCAAAAGCTCTGTTGTCCCAAGCAAAAATTATAGTCCTCCTCATGCCCAAGCTGCCAAGAATCCCATGCCATCTAATGAATCTGCTTGTCTCCATTCCAATGTTGCCTTGCCAAAGAATGTTCCCTATGACATAGCCCAAGTATTGAGCCAAATCAAAGTGAGTGTTCCAATCATTGAGTTTCTTAGGATTCCTGAGCACAAGAAGAGAGCATTTGAGTACTTGGGATTGAAAGAGGAGAAGAGTACCCCAAGTAGAAATGTAAACGTTGTTGAAACTCCTCCTCAAATCATTGCAGACCTTGAAACACCACCAGCATTAGAGGATCTTGGAGAAACACCTGAGGTATACTTGGGGACATCCTTGGTTGATTCCCAATTGAATGTTGATCCATTCTTTACAACTTTGATCATAAAGGATAGACTACTTCACAATTGTATGTTTGATTTCGGTGCATCATGTAATGTCATGCCTCTAGAAGTCATGAATGAGTTGGATATCAAAGTGACAAGCCTATGGAAAGTGTACTACCATGGACTCAAGAGAAGTGTCGGTAGTTGGTTGTGTGAAGGGTTTGGTGGTGCAACTTGCATCTTATCCTGGGAGGAATTTAAAATTGGATGTTGTGATTGTTGATTGCCCTGCCAAATGGGGTATGTTATTGTCAAGAAAGTGGGCTGCAAGTGTTGGAGGGAGTGTCAAATGGATATGTATTTTTCCACCATTCCCATTGAAGGTAGCCTTGTAAAGCTCTATGGAGAAAAGAAGATGTTGCATCTAATTGAGGATCAAACAATGCTTCTTATGAAGTATTATTTGTTGATGTTGATGTTGATAATTTTATTGGGTTTTTTGATGGTAAGGAGCACAAGATGGATCAGTCAAAGTGCCTTGAATAGGTAGGTTCTCCTTGGACCTTTCTATTTGATGGAGCTTGCTCCAAATTTGGAAATGGTGTTGGTATAATTCTGATTTCTCCTAGCTTGGAAGAGTTTGTTTTTTTCCTTCAAGCTTAATTTTGAATGTACTAACAACATTGTTGAGTATGAAGCCTTGTTGTTGGGTCTGAGAATTGCATGGAAGTATGGTGTCAAGGACATCATTGCAAAAAAAGGAGATTCAGAGCTAGTTGTCAAACAAATAAGAAAACTATATGCTACAAAAAAATCAGTGGATGAAACAAGTACAAACATGTAGTTTGGGATCTAATTGAGATGTTTGATTCCTTCAACATTGTGCATCATGATAGAAGTTTCAATTCTTTTGCTGAACAAGTTGGTAGTGTTGGGGTCAAGATTTGGAAATTGCACCATTTCACCTTATTGTGAGTACAATATTGAAGTGTTAACTAGGCCAGTTGTCCCTGACAACATCAAGCATTGGCAAGTGTTTAATGATGATGCTCAAGTGCAAAGGTTCTTACAAAATCAAGGTGAGTTTGTAGATCAGAATATTGATTGGGAACCAATGGTGTGTGTGACTGAAGGAAGAGAGACTTTTTTTGGAAAGGATATTATCAATTGAAAACTAACACCATTCCTAGAGGTCTTGTTGCACTTGAGTCAAATTTTAACAATGTTGATTGCATCATCAATAGAAACATGTCTACCTCAAGGGATGTGGAAGAGCATAACTTGGGCACTAATGATAAACCAAGAAAATTTTGGTTGGGAAGCAATCTAAACAAAGAAGAAAAATAGTCCTATGTTCAACTATTGAAGAAATATCAGGACTGTCTTGCTTGGTCTTATTCAGAGCTGAAAGCATATAGAGAGGACTTGTTTCAGCATGAGATTCCTCTTGAAACAAAAATGCCAAACCCTTTAGAAAAAAAGTAGAGGCCAATTAATCCACTCCTCTCCATGAAAATGCAAGATGAATTGAAGAAACTGAAGGAGGGAGGGATCATTCAGCCCACAAGGTATTCATCTTGGGTTGCAAACCTTGTGCCAGTCAGAAAGAAAAATGGAGATATCAGACTTTGTGTAGACTTCAGAAATCTGAATAGAGCTTCATTGAAGGACAATTATCCTTTTCCAAACATGGAAAACATGTTGCTAGTTAGTGACTGGATCTGAATTGTTGTCCACCTTGGATGGTTTCTCTGGCTACAATCAAGTTGTTGTCAAGGAGTCAGAAAGATTTAAAACTACCTTTACCACTCCTTGGGGAACATATGTTTATGTAAGAATGCCTTTTGGTCTCATGAATGTTGGAGCTACCTTCCAAAGAGCAATGGATGTTGCTTTTTTGGTTACATAAATGACTTCATTGTAGTTTATCAGGATGATGTGATTGTGTTTTCAAGGAGTAGAAAAGATCACTTGCAACACTTGGAAAGAATGTTGATCAGATGTAGAGAATATGGCATTTCTCTCAATCCAAAGAAGTGTCATTTTGGGGTGCAAAAGGCCAAGTTTCTTGGTCATATTGTTTCAAAGGCTGGTGTCATGATTGACCCTGAGAGGGTAGAAGCAATCAACAAGGTTCCAATTCCAAGAACAAAGAAGGGCATCCAATCCTTCTTTGGGAAGATCAATTTCATTAGAAGGTTTGTGTCTAATTTTTTCTGAATTGACTCTTCCTATTACATGCATGTTAAAGAAAGACCAAGTTATCAAATGGGAGGAGGCTCTTTATTAGGATTTTGAAGGAATCAAAGAAGCATTGAAACATGCACCTATCTTGGCAGCTCGAATTACAAGAAGCCTTTCCAAATCTTCTCCTTTGCTTTTGAAAATACCATTGCATCTTTTTCTGCAAAAGGATGAAGATGGGGCTGAGAGGCCTATTTCCTTCTTTAGCAAAGGCTTTACAAGCTGTTGAGTTAAAATACACAATCATGGAAAAACAAGCATTTTCCTTGGTGAAAGAAACAAAGGTTTTTAGGCCTTATATCTTAAGTTCAAAATTTGTTGCTTATGTTCCCCACACCATGGTAAAAGACATCTTATCAGAGATGGAGATCTCAAAAAATATGTAGATGGGTGAACAAACTATAGGAATATGACATGGACATCCAAACCACAAAGTTGGTAAGAGGTTTGGGTCTTGCTAAGCTCATGGTTGAGAGCAACTTGCAAACAATGGAAGTGAATGAAGTAGAGGAAGAAAGGGTAGATGTTCTTGAGAAGTTGGTAAGTTCTGAGTGGTACAAGGATGTAATATTTTACCTCAGACACCTATGCTTACCCTGATCATTTAAATAAAAATCAGAAAAGAGCCCTCAAGCTGGCTTCTCAAAAATACATCATCATTGACTTTGGGCTGGCTTGGAAGAACCCTGAAGGTGTCCTCTTGAAATGTATAACTGAAGATGAAGCTCCCAAAATAGTTGTTGATTTCCATGGGGGAGTTTGTGGAGGACACTTTGTTGGAAGGGTTACAACACACAAAATTTTGAGAGCTGGTTATTGGTGGCCTACTCTCTTCAAAGATGCAACCCTGTTGGTTATAAAATGTGAAAGCTGCCTAGCATTTCTCTGGAAGAATGAAAGCTTCAGGCTCCCTTCCTTTGCAGCCTATATCAATTGAAGCTCCTTTCAAACAATGGGGAATGGACTTCATTGGTGAGATTTCAGACCCTTCTAGTGCTGGACATAAGTGGATCCTTGTAGCCACAGATTACTTCACCAAGTGGGTAGAAGCAATCCCCACCAAGAAAGCAACACACCAAGTTGTTATGGACTTCTTGTTGAATCATCATCATATGTAGATTTGGTGTGCCAGTAAAGATTGTTGTTGATAATGCCATGTGTTTAGAGCTAAACCCTTGATGGCAATGTGCAAGGAGTATGGAACCAATCTGACTTATGCTTCAAACTATAACCCTCAAGGAAATGGACAAGCTGAGTCCAACAATAAGAACTTGTTGAAGATCATTAGGAGAACCTTGGAGTTGAACAAGAGAAAATGGGGTGAACAACTGAAATTTGTAGTTTGGGCTGATAGAATCACTACCAAAAGAGCTACTGGTAAGAGCCCATTTGAGTTGGTGTATGGAACTCAAGCTCTGCTGCCCTTACATCTGTACAATTATCTTCATTTAGTTTGTTCAACAACTTGAAGATCAAGAGGTCAGTCCATATGAAGCAAGGATTAATCAGATTGTTGAGCTGGATGAAGAAAGAAGAGCATCCCACCAAAGGCATGTCAGATTTAGAGAGAAGTTGAAGAGGTTGTTTGACAAGAAGGTCACTCCTAGGGCTTTCAATGTTGGAGATCTGGTTTTGTTGTGGGATATAGAAATGAAGATAAGGGAAAACATGGTAAATTTGATGCATTGTGGATGGGCCCTTACTCCATTGATATCAAAATTGGTGAAAATACCTTTTTCTCAAGGACTTAGATGGGGAATTGCTTGAACTACCTGTTAATGGTAGGCATCTGAAGCATTTCTTGGATTAATCCCCAAATTTGAGGTATGCACCACTTATAGTGTATAGTGTATAGTGTTTGGTTTTTTTGCTCTTTTTTTTGGTGTTTTGTCGGTTCGTGGTTTGCCTTGGTGTGTGGCAGCCATTTTTGTTAGTTTCTCAGCTAGTTTTTGGTGGCTTTGGCTCATGACTCCATTTTCCCAATGGATTATTTTGGCACTTGGTCTACTTTTGTTCTTGTGGCACTCACTGGGAGTGCCCATCCCCGAGCAGGAGCCGATGTTGGTGCCCATTTTGATCCTCTACCATTTTTCCATGTTTCCCCTTTGCTCTTTGTGCTCTGAAACATTTTTTCCTCATGAAATCGATGATGTGAAGTTGTAGCTCCATTCTTGTGCATTGGATTGTTTGCAAACTCATTACCTTGCCCTAATTTGCTAAGGGAAATGTGTTTTTTTCCCTAATTTTTGAGAAAAAATGGCTTTGGATCTTCCCATCCTTTGAATTTGATGAAAAAAAACTTGTATCTATGTTTAAATGCTTTGAGTTGTTTTTTTTCTCCATTTTTGCACCATTTTGAGGAATCTCTAAGTTTTCCCTACATTTTTTGCCCTAATTTTTCCCATGATCAAATGCCTCTACCATTTTTCATGTTTTCTTGGCCTTTGGAGCTTGAAATTGTTCATTTTATACTTGTATGCCATTGAAAATCCAATTCCATGATAAAAAATGCTTTAAAAACATGTTTCAGTTGGTTCAATTTTTGAGAAATTTTTTCCCCTGAAAAAAAAAAATTGATTCTAGGGCATCCCCTTGGCATTTTTCTGTGTTTTTGGTCAGACGGGTGTCATTTTCCCATCAAATTTCATCTTCAGCATTCTAGGGCATCGCTGGAAATTTTTGTTGTTTGATGGTCATACGGGCATCCTTTTCCCATCAAATTTTAGCTCAAACATCTTCTCATATGTGGTCATTTGTGGTTGGACAAGTTTGGTGGGGTCTGCTAAAAAAAACTTAGCATTTTTTTTTGAAAAAAAAAAAAAGTCTAAATTGTCCCCCAGCTAAGCCCTAGAGGAGGTACCGTGTCAACCAGAGGAGGGTGACACTTGGCATTTTTAAAAAAAAAAAGTGGGAATGGAGTGCCTAGGAGGACAATTGGAATGGAAAATTTTCCTTTGTGAAAAAGGAGTGAGGGAGTTGAAAAAAAAAAAAAAAGGCCAGCAGCGAGGCCCTGGTGAATCAGAGGTGGACACGTGTCATGTTTTCATCAAAAGTGGGATGGAAGGTGGAGAACTTTAAAAATTTTTTTTTCTTTTTGGAAAAAAGGGAAAAAAAGTTGTGAAAAGGGCCGTGGGTCCGTGGTCCGCCAAGCCAAAGAGAGTGGACATGTGTAGGAGGAAAAAGGGGAGGAACTTTGGGCTTTCGGGGAAACTTGGGATTTTTTCCTTTTTGGAAAAATAAAGGTTAAAATTAAAAAGGGAAGGCCATGGCTCCATCAATAAATCACGATTGAGCCATGTGTGATCAAAATCAAATCAAGGGAAATCAAAGGAAAAGAGGGGATTCTTTGGAAATTTAGCTGGGTCTTGTGGTAAAATTTAAAAAGGAGGAAATTTCCTTTTTATCCTAACATGTGGAAAAAAATGTGCAAAATGGGAAAGGAACATTTTCCTTTTTTCCAAAAAGGTAAAAATAAAATGATGTGATGTGTCCAATGGGAGGTCCACTTTGGGTGTCATGTGAAGAGATTGTGGGATGGGGAAATTTTGAAAATTTTTTTTTTCCAAAAAAGGTGGAAATGTGTAGAATCGAGCCGTGATTCCAATGGGACCCACATTGGGACACGTGTCAAGCCATTTTCAAGGCGGAGGGGCGGAGAAAAATGTCAAATTTTTACATTTTTCCAAAAGTGTTAAAATGTCAAAAAGTGATCCCAAGCCCATTTCCAATCACATTGTGACACGTGGAGGGCTCAGATTGAAGGAGAAAGGAAGATCAATGGTAACTGTGCATTTTTAGTTTGGCCACCATTTTTGCTCCAGGAAGTGTGGAAATGCATTTTTGCATCAATTTTGATCAAATTTTTGGCAAATTCATGTCATTTGTGCCTGCAAGGACCAATGCAATTGGTTTTGAGGATCAATTTGAAGATCAGAGATGTTTTTGAAATGAAATTTTTTTCCCTAACCCATCCAAAAATGTGAAATATCAGATCCAAAAGTTGCAGAGGCAAATTTGGAAAGTGTAAAGGTGAAAAATGAAAGGAAGAGGGTGGTTGCATGCTTTGAAAGAGGAAAATGTGCCTCCATGATGGATAATGATGAAAAATCTCAATGATTCACCTTTTTTTGAAAACACTGCAGCAACTTTTTTTGCAAAATATGTTAAATGTCCTGTCTATGAATCATGATGAATTTTGTAACAAACTTGATGCCATAGGATATTATTTTCTTGGGAAAGAAGGATCAAATGTAATAAATGATATATAATGCATGTTTTTTGACATGCAAAAGGTCAGGAAATTGAAAATCATGAGAAATTTTTTGAGAGAAGCTCATCTTCTGAGAAACCCTCCAAAAAACCTGGTTAATGTCTTTATGTGTTAGATCTTCATTCATGTTGAGTTGGTTACAAGTGTATAGCCATCACACAACTCTGAGATTGTTCCTGAAACTCTCCCCTGTTGATGAATCTAACAAGATTTTGAATTAATCTATGTTATTTTGGGAAATATGATGTCTGTTATCATGTTTAAATGTCTA
Organism: Taxus wallichiana var. yunnanensis; assembly: GCA_018340775.1. Classification (NCBI taxonomy): domain Eukaryota; kingdom Viridiplantae; phylum Streptophyta; class Pinopsida; order Cupressales; family Taxaceae; genus Taxus; species Taxus wallichiana. The sequence goes on along the minus strand of CM031238.1, from coordinate 59,635,211 downwards.
AAAATATTTTCCTTGTTCTTGTTGCAATCTTGCATTGAAATCTTTAGGAATCACACAGATCTCATCCTTATTGATAGTTTAGTGGCATTTGCAATTTCATTTTTTAGAAGAGCTTTCATCTGGCATTGAAAATAAGTAGTTTAAAATCACTTCACCTTCATTTGTTGATAGAGATTTCTTGTAAGCCTTTGGGGGTACCTTAGGCATGATTTGATCAAGAGATTTTGATGTTTAATTGAGTCCTTTAACTCAAGATTTTGTGTTGAGGTCTCAAAGATTGTGTGAAGAGTGCAAACTTGGGCCTCCATTTGTGTATCTCTTCTAGTTGAAAGAACATCCTGACTATTTTGAAGCATTTTATCTGATAGTTGTTCAAATGTTGTAGAGGTTGTCAAAGATCTGGCATAGTCAAGTTTGTCTTGTCAATATCCCACCAAAAATCATTCTAAACAACTAATCCTACCCCATACTACCCCTGTTTTGACCTGTATACCCACAGAAGATCAAAATCCATTTGCTAAAGTATGCAGAATAGATCAGGATTTCAAAATGTCTTTAGTAACCCTTGCCTTGCATTGAAAGTATCTCCATAATCTGGAAGTGACAACTTGTGAAAGTCAGATTTGGAGTGTTGATCATATTTTCCCAAGGCCCCTTCATACTATTTGCACAAATTGAGGGATATCTTCATCTCCTTCACCATTTGAGGGTTACAAAATAGGTCCTCTTACCTTGGTTGAAAGGCACAACCTAAAATAGTTAGGACAAGATCAAGTCCTATTTGAGTGCTATCCATCTAATAAGGCTTTTATTGCTTCCAAAGATGCACAATCAATTACAATGGTGGAAGAGGTAGCTATCCATAATGTCAAAAACTAGATCGAGGCTCTGTAACTCAAAATGCAAAGGCACTACTTTGAATAATACTCTTGCAAACCAAGAGAGTCCAACCTTTTACAATGAGAAATGCTCAAAAAATTATAGAAGAAGAAGGATAGAAGAGGAGTATAAGGATGAGAGAAACTCGAATTAAAACTTATAACCACCAACAACAAGTAATAAATGCCTACAAATTCACTTGTAGGGCTATCATATGCACCTCCCATGTCTATTTTACTTGTAGGAGAAGGAATGAGGAAAATATGGGTGGTTGGGTTGACTAGATGTGTGCATTAATGACTTGACTGATGTTTCCCTATTTTCTACCTACTAAATCCCACCAAAATCTAATTTTGAATAGCCTAGAGTGTAGCCCATGTGAGTAGTTTTCAATTAAGCCTAGGTGCGTGGGAATCTAACATATGTAGGAGAAGTTATGATGATAAGAAGATTTGCAGTACAAGTTGAACACACAAGAAACATGGCGTGTTTTGATTGGCTAATGGATTTAGTGACTATTTATTCATTTTGTCTTTTCTACAATATGTCATGCATTCATTTGATGTGAGGATTTGGCATGCAACTGGCATGTTCTGATAGGTTGCGTGTTGCACACTCCAACTAAAAATTTGACACGTGGCACTCCATGACTGAACATAATAATTACACTTGACATGTACATAAGGGAAAGATGACATGAGAGGGAAGAATCCAAAGGTTTGTGAGTACACGCGAGGGGTGTGTGAGAAGTGAGAAGAAAAGATGCATATTTACAAGAGTGTACAAGTATGTGGGAGGCACAATAATTTGATCAAAGGATGCTCGAAAAAAGAAGGAAGAAGCATGTGAAGAAACACAAGAGTTTGAAAAGGTGAACGTAAAAATATGACACACAAAGGAACGTATGTGGAAGGGGAAATAATGTGTGGAATGAGATGCATGGGTCTTGGGAAAAATTATCATGTGTGGGAAGAGCATGCCAAGGAATTATCGAAAAGGTAAGGCAAGTCCATATAGGTGTGTGAAAAGGTGCACAAGACTATTGGAATGGAAGTAGAGTACAAGTAATGTACCTAGGAGGAAAATGGAAGGATATAGAAGAATATGGAAGGGTGAGATATTGTGGAATCTTCTTGAAAGAAAGAGAATGGGGGATAAATCAAAAGGAAGAAGTAGGAAGGGCACACAAGGACGTGTGCGAAGAATTGCGATCATGCGAATGTGCAAGGTATAAGACCAAGGGTGCGTGGCAACCTATAACTTGATGTCGAGCGAGAATAGAAATGTAATTTGTCCAAATAACTAAGGAGGTTATTTTGGACAACAGTTTGGCAATTTTAGGGCCATCTTCCTACTAGATGAAGGATACCAATAGCCTTAGAAGCGTCTATGGGGCATGGAGTCTTCCTAAAAAACATGAATTTCGATCCAAAATTCTAAGAAAACCATTGAAGTCACTCAAAAATTGTCTAGACTTTGTATAAAATTGCTACTCTCATATGAAGATGTTCTGATTTGGATTTTATGAGAGTGGAAAACTACCAACACTTCCTAAAATTTGGGAAGATCCGAACTAAACTACAATCCTAGAAAGCGACAAAAGATCACGCATAATTATGCATGAGAAAAAATAAAACAATGCCGGAAGGAGTGCATTGAGAAACAAGAAGCACAAAAACTATGTAAAAATATGAAAATTGTACGTATTCTAAGAGGAAACATGTAGAGTTTGTATAAACCTAAACTAACCTAGTCTAACTAGAGGAAAAGGAAGCTTAAACAATGCCCGATAGATGCGAGGGAAAAGTACTTGCCCTTGCTCACAAATTGATGCCATGTAACTTATTTGGTATTAGACATGGTCTTTAATAAGAGTGAAAAATTGTCATACAATTGGTTTTCCACCCTTCTTCTCAAAGTATCAACAAAAAACAAAATGAATGCCTCATTTATTTGTTACGCATTTGGATTCGGGAGGTATTACTTCGACCTTTGGTGTGCTAAAGCTCTTCCTCATGCTTTGAAATAAGCATGACTACCAAAAACTATGTTCTTGGCTCTAGAATAGCTAGATATTTGATTGGGCATAGGCTAATCCTTGTGATCTTCCCATTTCTATTTAGTTTGATCTCACGAGATGGGATCCTTATGCAGATTATCCTCTTGAAGGAGACCATTCGTAGATTGAACTGTGCTTTGTTTTGCCTTGACAAAAAATTCTTCCTCTGACTAACTTTATATTGAAGTGGATTCCCTCCTTTGTTCACTTTACACAATCTCATCCTCCCAATTAGAGTCATATCATTCTTCGACACTTATACAATCATCTAACATGATGAGACTTGTTGGGGATGATACATAAGTGAGGGGCTATTGGATTATTGCACAGTTAGACAAAGGGAACTAGGAAGAAGATGGAAGGATGGGAGGAGGAGGAATGGAAGCACATGTAAGAGGATCGGTTCCTCTTTTTTTCATCTCGAATGAGACTCTTCTCAGCTAATATGGAAATGTCAAATGCTTGAGGAAGAGTGTTTCCTCCTAGATCTTGGATCAATATAGCCAAATCAACATCCAAGGACCTTAGATAATTAAATAATGACATACCTTGTGAGGGTATGAACTCTTAAGGAATTTTGTGCCAAGTCCTTATAAACTTGATGTTGAAGTCTAAGATATATTCTATTAAAGCGTGATGTATTGTGCTGAGATGTTTCATGAGGAAAATGAAGTTTGCATTCTCCTTAAAGTGGTTGTAGAATTGTTCTCCCAAATGATCCCAAGTGGAAATAGATTGTGGAGCCAAACTATTGGAAAAATATTTTACTTTTCATATGAATGATAGAACCAAAAGTCTGAGGCAAATGTTTTCTTCATTGGCATTGTGAATGACACAGTGGTTTACTATATCTTGGATATGATCAATAGGGGATTGATCTCCATTTCCATGAAAGAGTGGTTGATTAATCAGGGTTGTTTTGGGGATATCATCTCATTGCTACAAATTAAGGGGAGAGGAATTGAAATGAGAGAATGGAGGAGATCCATGAAGAGCCATGAATGAATTGGAAACATGAAAATGAATGGAAGGGTGAAAAGGAAGGAAGAAATGGATGAAAGGAAGGGTCTACAAATGAGATAATGGGTTAGATGGATCGGTGGAGTAGTTAAATGTGCTAATAGTTTCCTCCAAAGGCTGAAATTTACCAAGAACACATCAACTTGGCAAATGGAATAATAAAGCACAACCTCCCACGCATGCAATTGGGTCACGTACTAAAGTTTCACCCTTTATTGTGCCTATTAATGTTATGCACACATCCATGATTGTTACCTTGTGCGCCTATGGTAAATTATTATGTGTGTCCTTGCACTCATCTATGTTTATTCTCTTTTGTTAATAGGGGTGTGTAGATCACTGAAAACCCTAGATTTGGATCCTAGGAGTCGTTAAGTGTGTTCACCGAGCCTTGAAAGGTTGGAAATCACTAAGTAACACACTAGAAATTAACAATGATGAAATATAAGATTTAAATGTTCACTTATTCATTTTCATGGAGCACAATAGGTAGGATCTTGCAAGAGACATGAAAAATGCACAACAAACTAGCAACGTAAGGGAAAGGCAAGAATATGTAATAAAAATGAGCTAGGGTAGAGAATAGCCACAAAACAAGGATTTTATTACTTCCAAATATGCAAAATCAATTACAATTATGGAAGATGCAGGTATCCACACTTAGAAAACCAGGTCTAAGGCCTACAACTCAAAATACAAAGGCAATATTCGAATAATACTCTTGCAAACCAAGAGAGTCCAACCTTTACAATGAGAAATGCTCAATAATTTATAGAAGGAGAGAAGAGGAGGAGAAAAATGAGGGAAACTTGGATTCAAACTTCCAACCACCAACAACAAGAAATAAATGCATGTAAATCTGCATGTAGGGCTATCGAGATGCACCTCCCATGTTTGTTTTTCTTGTAGGATAAGGAATGAGGAAAGTATGGGTGGTTATGTCAATCGCATGTGTGCATTAATGGATCGATCGACATTTTCCTATTTTATACCTACCAAATCCCACCAAAATAAAATTTTTATTACCATAGAGTGTATCCCATGTTAACAAATTTCAATTAAGCCTAGGTACACCAAAATCTAAGCTCGTAGGAGAAGTTATGACAATTAGAAGATCTGCAGTACAAGTTGAACATGTAAGACATGTGGCACACTGAGCCGGGTGAAGGATTTAGCTGACTATTTTTTTGTTTTTTTTCCATGTGTCATGTATTTATTTGATGTGGGGAATTCATGCCTAGCTAGCATATTCTGATAGGTTGCGTGTTGCATACTCCAACTGACAAGTTGACACGTGACACTCCATGACTAGTGTAGAAGAATTACACTTGGCACATGTGGAAGGGAAATATGGCATGAGAGAGGAAGGCTGCAAAGGTTTACAATCACTCGTGAGGGGGTGCGCACGTAGTGAGAAGAAAAGGTGCATATCTACAAGAGTGTGCAAGTATATGGGAGGCACAATAACTTCATCAAAATAGCACATGCAATGAAAGAAAGAAGAAGCATGCGAGAAGAGACACGAGTGCAAAGAAAGGTGAGCATAAAAATATGGCACACAAAGGAATGTATAGGATGAGATGTGTAGGACTCGGGAAGGAGCATGTGTAGGAAGAGCATGCCAAGGAGTATGTGATGAGATGTGTAGGACTCGGGAAGGAGCATGTGTAGGAAGAGCATGCCAAGGACTTAGCGAAAATGGAATTAAATTCCACCAAGGTGTGCGAAAAGCTTTGTGTAATAATGTTTGAATGAAAGCGGGAGTGTAAGGAGTGCATGCGGGGGGAATGGAAGGAGACAAAAAAATAGGGAAGGGTGAGAGTGTGTAGAAGATAACTAGAAGAAAACAAAGGGGGAAAATAATAACAAAGAAGCGAGAAAGGGTGTGTAAGGACACGCGTGAAGAAGCTGTAGTCATGAAAATGTGTCAAGGTATAAGACTAAGGGTGTGTGTAACCTATAACTTGATGTCGAGCGAGAATGGAAATATAAGTTTTCCAAATAACTAGGGTAGTTATTTTGGACAACACATACTATGTAATACCTATACATCATGTTATGACCACCACTACCATATCATCCTTAGGGGTAAGTCCCTAGTCTCCTACTCCCTCTCCTCCTCCTGTAGGCCCACCTAGTGACCCTCTTGCAACATCTACCAAAATTGGAAATAATATCACCCATTGGTGTTTGGCACACCACTAAGTATAGGTTTGTGTTCACCCCACATCATCCACCTAGATAGTAACTATATCAGGATCTACCTCATCCATAGGTGGTGGGAGTAGCCCGGGCTTCTATGGGTCTTAGCCTTGCTCCCACTCTCCTCACCACACACACCGATCACTACCATATTTATGGCTCAAGGAGCACATCTTAATCTATCCCGAACTATCACAAAACCCACTCATACTAGAATATATTTGCCACTCTAAAAATATATCCTCTAACCACATGATATGATTTATATAATGAATCTCAAACTAGTCCTCTACCCACCCACGATAGTCTCAATAAGGCCTCCATATCAAACCAATCAAGGATTTCTCTATAAGTTGTAGTATCAAACCATTAACTCCTTGGGCCATTCCACCTCTTTGAAAATTTCTCTACTAATTCCCATTCCACTCGTGGCCCACTAAGGGTCCTCACCACCATAATGTGCTCATATAACCATATGTAAAATAATGTGATCGCACCAATAGCACCTCTTTGGTCCTATATAAATCTATAAAGATAAATGTACACATACGCCAATACACAATGAATCAATGTGTAATGATTCCCACACTAGTCACTACTCTCACATATCTTATGCATGAATTAATATAATCCCACCCCACCTCCATCGATGACCACAAAATAATTTAGAACCAATGTAATGAATTTCAACAAATGTAGAACCACAGATCTCACTATATCATTCGAGAGTCACCTGCAACTTTACAAAAACAAGGGAACCTATATAATATCTCTTGGTTTCTCTCATCTACCATTATACATCCCTAGAGCATCACATAGACCCACTCCCCTACAACTGGAAATTACAAGATTTGATACACTTTTATAAAGTCATTGTCATTTACCTCGTAGGGAGCCAAAAGGTGCATGTGTCAGCACACCATATCTCACAAAGTGTTATGATCGCGTACATATTATAGGACACCTCCCCCAATGTATTCAAATGCCATAAATCATCCCGATCTGAAAAATCCCACTCATTATATGTTATTCTAGGTGATGGGAGTGGGAGCGGGAGAGGATATTTTGAATTTGAGCGATCGACTCTACAAACTCTATGGATCTGGTTGGGAAGAAGCCGGGATCTATAGACCAGTAAGTGATCTCACCGAGTTAAGGATGGGATATAAAAGCCCTCATTAGGGATAACGTGAGTCGAGAAGTTGGTTAGAAAAAATCTAGACAAAGAGGCCTTGGAGGGATTGGAACAATCTAAAGAAAAGGGTCATCTTTCTTTCGTGTACCGGAGATATTGCTAGATAGAGAAAAGGATTCCATGGAAAATGCATTTTTTCTAAATGTTTGGGTATTCGAGCCAACATTGATCTATTTCACATCTCATCCAAGAGAATATGGGTGACCAACAAAGCTATTGTGGTAGCAACGTATGCTAATGGATATTTTTGGTTACCTTTCTAAGAAAATAGAATGTAATTAAAATCTTGTCTAAAGGACCATGGTTTCTAGAAAAGTCTCATGTGGTTATCTAGAAATGGGAACCTACCTTTAAACCTTTTGATTGGCCTTTTTTTTTTTTGAGTTCCCTATCTAGGTTCTCCTATTTAGGTTTCCCTAGAGTTTTGGGAACCTGAAGTTCTTGTAGGGATAACCATAATCTTGGGTTCTCCAATCAATATTGATCTTGTGACCAAAGCTAGGAATAGGATAACTCATGCGAGATTCTATGTCAACATGTAACAAGGGGACAACCTTGGAAGGAAATACAAAAATTTTGTCCAAACTTGGAGAATGGTCTTAAATATTTTAATATGAGCCATCATCGCATTTACAACAAATGATAATTGTGGGTCATGATTTGGGGATGCCATCTCTCAAAGAAGAAATAGGAAATGGGACCTAAACCTCCTCCATAGGTCCAAAACAAAGAAATCAGGAGTGGAGGAAAATTGGGAAAATGGAAAAGTTATTATCCATCCTTATATCCTTGAGAGGAGGCATCTAAAAGGAAGAAAACCCCTCTCTTAAAAACCTTTAGAGACCGAAGGAGAAGGTTTACTCAATAAGAAAGAAGAACTTGAGAATGGGTTGCAAGGTAAGGTGCATATGGAGGAGGCCTCTTATCCAAATATATAAAAGGAAGAAACAAATTTCACATATGAATATTTTGGTGAGTAGGTGTTGAAGGTGGCTTTTGGTCCCTCTCTTGAGGAGGTCTCATCCATCGGCCAAAGCTCCTTTGGACAAAGGAAAGGATGATATTGTAATAACTTTGAATGCCTTTGAGGTCCTGATGAGGGAGGTAGTTCTAAAACTCAAGAGGTAACATCATCACTAGTAACGCCAATTAACAAATCCAAACCAAACACATAGAAGCAACATTAGGGAAGATGTAGGTAAGGATTCAATATCAAAAGGGAGAAAGACAAACAAGGAAAAAAGGGAAAGATCAGCGATGAAGGAAATGGAGAAGGGTGTACAAAAATCATTGAAAGAGGCCTTGGCCAATTTCTATAAGAATAAATGATTGTTTTATCATGGAATATTAGAGGGTTGAATAACCTAGGTAAGCATAGAATTATGAAGGACTTAAGGAGTAAATACAAACCAAACATTTTGTTGATACAGGAAACCAAGATGAGTCTTGATAGATTTAAAGAGGTTAGTAGGGTGGTTTGGAAAGAAGGACATTGGGAAGGTGTGAACTCTGCTGGGGCTTTAGGGGGTATTGTTAGCCTCTATGGAATCCTGAGGTTGTTAAGGGAGAGTTTCTAGTTTCTTCCCTAATCATGTTTTTATTTTTTCATGGAGATTGATTAAAAAAATTGGATTGTTTCTAACATTTATGCCCCAAACACGGTTGGTGGTAGAAGGAGCTTATGGGAGGATATTTCAAGTTTATAATTCTCTTTAAAGATGTTGACTAGATCATTGGAGGATACTTTAATATGCCTCTATCTCCAGCTGATAAAAAAGGAGGTACCATTTCTTATTCTGATAACATGGAGGACTTGGCTGATTTTCTAATGAGGAATGATTTATTTGATCTGACCTTGGTGGATCCAAATATACTTGGGCCAATAGAAGATTAGGGAAGGATCTTATTCAAATCATATTGGATCATTTGTGATTAATCATCAGTGCATGATAAACCAACTCTATTCACTCTCCTCACTTCCTAGGATTGGATTGGATCATAACCCATCTTTGAAGTTGGGAATGGGATTACCTAAGAAAGCCAAACTATTTAGATTTGAAAATATGTGGTTGAATCATCATGATATTTACAATAGAATACAAGAATGGTGGGGGTTTAGGTGCATGGATTTCCTATGTTTAATTGACTTATAGGTTGAAGCATGTTAAAAATAAGCTTAAGGTGTGGAATAAGGAGACATTTGGTAACATATTTTAGGAAAAAAATAGGATTGCGGAAGAATTGTAAACTGTGGAAGAGTTGATGGAGGAAGATGGTCTCAACCCTGGTCTTAAGGAACAAGAAAAAATCTTCTCATGAATATCATGATCTTTTAGCCAAGGAAGAAGTGTACTAGAGACAAAAATATAGGGTTAAATGGCTCAAAGAGGGTGATATGAAATACAAGGTTTTTCCATTTCACTACCACTACTAAGGCCAACCTTCCTTAGAATACATGAAATCAGGGCATTCTAATGGGGAAAACTTACCTTAGATGAAAATGAAATCAATGAAATAGTGATAAATTATTTCAAGGATATTTTCCTTTGGACCCAGAGTGGAGATTTCTACCGGAATAAAGTCATTGCGTTGTTCAAAAAGTTATCTCAGACCAAGAGAACATAGCTCTTTCCCTCATACCTGGTGAAGAAGAAATAAGATTTGTTGTGTTTGATATGGAGCTAGAAAAATCACTATGGGACTTGATGGTTTTCAGATTTTTTCTTTCAACAATTTTGGGAAATTGTTAAAAGGGATGTGGTGGATATGGTTCAAGAATTTTTCAAATTTGGTCATCTCCTAAAGCATATCAATAATAATTTTTGGTCCTCATCCCAAGATGACAAGTGTCAAAGGATATTAAGGATTTTAGACCAATTAGTTTATGCAACACCAACTATAAATTGATCACCAAAATTCTTTCCTTTAGGATCAGGAATGTTCTATCCAAGTTCATATCACCCAATTAGGGGGCCTTCATTCCTGGAAGGAAAATCCTTGACAACATCATTGTTATCCAAGAGGCCATCCACTCAATTGAAAATTTAGTAGATCTATTATGTTGGTCAAATTAGATATGCACAAAGCATATGACAGAGTTTCTGGTCCTTCCTGGGCTATCCTAGGCAATCTGGGTTTCTGTGACCATTTTTCAATATGGTGATGACATGTATTTCCACTTGCTAGCTTTTCAGTTGTTTTTGTCAATGGAAATCATGAGGGTTTCTTCCAAGTTGTTCGTGGATTGAGGCAAGGGGACCCCCCTCTCCTTTCCTTTATATCATTATGGTGAAACCTTGAGTAGATTATGTAATCAAGCTCTTTCTCAAAATATTATTCAAGGGATTAAAATTTCTAATGGTCTAACTCCTATTTGTCTCAATCAATTTTGGATGACAACTTCCTTTTGGGGAAATATGTTATCCAAGAGGCTACTAACTACAAGAAGGTGTTGAAGGATTATGAGATGGTTTTAGGAAGCTTGTTAATTTTCATAAAAGTGTTGTTTTTTATTAATGTGGAGGAGTAATTCCATATTAGATTAGCTCACATTCTTGGATGTAAGATTAAATCCTTCCCGGATTCTTACCTTGGAATGCCCCTCATTCACAAGAAACCGGACCTATCTATATGGAATCCTCTTATTGAAAGAGTGAACAAGAATTTAACTATCATGGAAGGGTTCTTTATTACCTAGGATGGTAAGATCCAACTCCTCCAAAGTTACCTTCAAGGAATTCCAATTTATGTCATGTCTCTTTTAAGTTTCCTACTAAAATTATTGGCTCATTGGAAAGGATCAGAAAATGTTTCTTGTGGGTTGGAGCTGAGGATAAGTTCAAATATCCCCTAGTGGCTTGGAATAAAGTCACAAAACCTAAAATCTATGTGGTGGTATGGGTTTGAAGGACATCAAATTAATGAATGAGGCTTTGTTAGCCAAAACTGGTTAGTGGATCACAAAAAGAAGGTCTCTGGGTGGATATTATAAAAAGAAATATCTTAGGAACACTGAAAGAGTGGATACCTTTTTTCTGCAAGATGATCTTCCTAATGGTTTGATATTTTGGAAGTCCTTTGTGGATTCTAAAGATATCCTGGGGAAGGGTATCAAATGGAACATTGGGAAAGGAAATATAATCCAATTTTGGCAGGATTGCTAGATTGAGGATAAACCACTTTGCTATGATGGAACCCTTAGAATGTTGTTTCTCAGTTTTATGAGGAAATTGGTAAAATTATGATCCATGATTACTAGATTTGGAGCAATGAGGGGCCTAAATGGACCTTCATTTCCCCCTCCAAACTTTAATGGTCCCTTACAACCTTTCATTGATCTAAACTCTAAACTTCAGAATTTCCACATTCCTGGTTTCATTCTCAAGAAGATTCTGTCATTTGGAGGGAAGAGGAGTCTAGGCACAGTTTTTGTTAAATCTCTTATCTTCTAAATTTAAAAAGATTTTGAATAGAAGAGTACTGGAATTTTCTTTGGGTTAAGGATCTTATACCTAAGGTAAATATTTTCTACTAGCTTGTTGCTCAGAATAAGATCCTTACGGTGGAAAACCTGAGGAAGCGTGGAATGATTATTCCCAGTAGATGCACTTTATGTGGCAAGTAGGAGGAGAGTGTTAGTCATTTTTTTTATTCATTTCCCTTCTCTCAGGTTTTTTTCTTTATGTTGGAACTTTTCAATGTTCAATGGCTTCTTCCTAACTCCATGGAAGATTTTTTCCTACAATGGGGTTTCCTTTCAAGTATCATGTCTGGTGGCTGCTTAGAGGATGGTGCTTCCCCACTTCTTATGGATTCTGTGGAAGGAAAGGAATGGTCATATTTTTAGGGATTCAACAAGAAAATTCAAGAGGTCAATGCTCATTTGTGTTTGTCCATTAAGGAGAATATTATAACTTTTCAAAGGAAAGATTAAAGCTCCTTGTTCTAAGGTAGAGACAATAGTTCTTAAACAGTTCTCCTTAAGTCCCCCTCTATTAAAGTCCATCATACTGCTATCAAATGGTCTAAACCTAAGGTGAACTACCTTAAATTGAAATTTGATGGAGCTTTGAAGGGAAACCCTAGACCGGGCTAGGGGGTATTCTTAGAAATCATGAGGGAGATTGGATCTTTGTGTATATGTTGGGCCTTTGGGCATTCAGAGAAATAATGTTGGAAGTGAGAGCATTACTTTGGGGTGTTAATCTGGCTAGGGAGAGGGGTGTTAGATAATATTCAAATTGAAGGTGATTCTTATGCTCATAGTGAATGCCCTTAGAAAGAATCACATGCACAATTGGACACTTGGCAACATTCTATTGGATGTCAAGGAACTTCTTAAAGCCTTTGATAATTTTAGTGTCCTTCATACACCCTCGTAATGGAAACAAATGCACCGATCGGTTTGGCTAATTTAGGGGTAACTTGTAATGATCTTAAAATTGGGAAAAGGTGAGGAAGTTCCCAATTCTTATAAATAATCTTATTAATCATGACAGGAAATAATTTTGATGTCATTTTTCACACGAGGGAAGGTTGTCATCATTGGTTTTAAGGGAAGGGAAGTTAAGTTGTGTGAGATATCTATTGGGATCCTCATTCATTTCAAGCCTAAGGGAGTTTTATTGTCTTTTTTGGCTAGTTTTTTTTTGAGAACAAAAAGCAATGGGTGGTGGCAGGTGTGGGTGGAACCATCTAGCCATGGAGCTGATTGAAAATAACCACTCTCTATGGCACATTCTCAGGATTGGTGGTTTTAGGGAGTACATTTCTAAACTTAAAGGGCATGATCCTTCTCTCACCCTAGAATTTTGGTAAGGCATGGGATAAAGGGAGGGTTTTGGTGTGAGGCATGGAATTGGAAGTCTCGAGAAGTCTATAACATAGGCCACAGGTATGGACATGGAGGGCTTAAATATTTTCAAGGACCAAAATAGAAGGAACCAATGAAATTCATACTTTTTTTAGAGGTAAGGAAAAAGTATATCTCCTTGTTGATGGCATCGTGAGGTCTTGTATACCTAGTATTTGGAATGAAGTGTGTCTTCACATTATGTGTTATATCACTCTTGAGGGAAAGTTTAGAAATATATATGCATCATCTCTCTCTATTAAATATGTTTAGACATCATGTTATGATGAGTATACCCTTTTACTTGTATTTATATCTCTGCCTCTCTTAATGATTTTCAGAATGGGAAATTGGATTCCCCCTACACCAAGGGATTATTCTCCTCCTTTTTCAGAATGGTAAACCCCTCATTCCCAAGGAGGTGGTTTCAACAAGGGAAGAGTCTGATGAAGACATCACTTTAGCAGAATGCTTGGCTAAGATGTGAATGGGGAAGGATCCCCAAAACTAGGTCGAGGGGGGGAGATTTTCAGAGGACTAGAGCAAAGGGAAAGAAGAAGGACAACCCCTCCATAGGGGAAGGAAAAATTCAAGAGGATTAGGGAGGAGAATATTAAGAATATTTATCTCAAGATTCATCAACTGGAAAAGAACATGGAATCCATGGAGGAAATGGAATCGATATGAGGGATAGCATGATTGACTATATTGAGGCCTCAAAAATATTTATATCTCTCAGAGAATCATGAGAGGGAGATGAAGGAGTTAGAGAAGGTGGTCAAGGAGTTGTAGGGGAGGCTGGCTATAGTGGAATCGAGCCAAAAGAAGAGAAAGTTCCAAATTCACTTGAGCTAACTCTAATGATGAAGATGGTGGGAGGGAAGAGTCTCAGAGGGACATGGAACAAAACCATTTGCAGGAAGATCACACTAGTACCCAGGGTGGCTCCTCCAAATGCCTCAAGAATAAATATTTTCTTTGTTGGTTGTTAGGTTTTTGTTGATTGCTAGCAAACTATGTTTTCCTCTTGCTGCATACAGTTCATTTTTTTGTTTTTATAGTCTTTTGTGGACTCGTACTTTCTTGAGTTAAGTTTGTTTAACTCTCTTTGTGGTCTTGTTTCTCCTTTTGTTCCTATTTGGGTGTAATCACAATGCATATTTATTTTTAAGGATTCGGGAGCCATAGTCCCTAGTTTTTCCTATCTAATAAAAAAATCCTACTCATCCTCCTTTGGGCCCAATACCATAAGAGTGGTAAAATATCTCCTCATGCGAAACTCCCAAGAATGTACATCCTTCTACATAACACAAACAATAGTCAAACCCACCCATTAGTTTATCATCAAAGTAAAAATTCCCTACAATAAGTACCAAAAAATTACACATTTGGGACAAAACCATCTAGTAGTGGGGACACTATCACCTAGTACTTTGTCCCTAAGATACAATCAACCCCATGGCCCCGTCTAGGTCAGAAATTCCTATATTTTCAAGAAATGAAAAATTACTAAAAACTAGCAAAACTCCTATAGTATGACCTATTATATCCTCATAAAGCACCACTTACCAGTTGATCCATTGTATGCATCTTTATTTCCTCAATGAACCTCTCAAATATTATTGGGATAACCTCTCGTACACGTGGTATGTGTAGACACCTAAAATTAGTATCTATACCCCTTGTTTACCTATGTGCGCATACTTAATTTTAATTTAACCCATACTATTATATTTAATTTAAAATTCCCTTTTATCCTATCCCTATCAATATTTATTAAATTTAATTGATTAGTTAATTAATACCCTATCCCTTTCCCTAATGAAATTTCTTAATCACATCCTTATACTTTTTCTAACCTATCTCTACTTCCAATGCATACCTAAACATCCTCTTCCTTCTTAATGCTTCAAAGCATCCTCCTAACCCTTAAAATCCTAAAATCATGCTAAAAATCTATCCCATTGGGAAAAATTTCCCCATAATTAGAAATTACTCCATTACTCGTCATCGAATTCTATAAAACTAGGTCATTTCTTTCCATTCATATTCAAAGGCATATGAACATCCAAGCTTCTTTTGCAACCTACTAATAATCTCATGTTCCTGAGCATCCCTAAAGAGATTATAAACCAAAAATTCTTATATATCTTTGGAATGTTCTCATATCTCTCAAGATCATCCTTTGTGAGATTGCTTTCATTTTGTATTTCTTTAATCATATTTTCTCGTATTATCGTTTATTTTATTCAGAAGCTAAACTTTTCCAGGAGAATATCATTCTCAACAACACTCAAAGTTATGCCATCATATTTCTCTTCAGTTTCATACTTACAGGTTGTTTTATTATCTTGTTTCTCCTCGGCCTTTTCCCGATTCTCACATCAATAATGCCACCTCAAGTTAGGTCACCTTTAACCCTAGCTTCTTTTACCGAATCTTCTATCTCAGAACCACCTCCATCTTCTGTAGGGGCTATGTCTTTTCCAGTTTTCTAAAACTCTCATCCAATCCCTTTGTTGCATTAAAATTAGCATGTCTCGTACTCGGCCACCTTGCCAACCAGTGGTCCCGGTTCTCAATCTTCCTTCTTAATCCCTAATTTCTATAATTTTGTTAGTTTTTGTTCTTTCAAATCCTCTCTGTAGGTTGACTCAAAGATACACCAGCCTCCGTTGCATCCCTAATCACATCCAGATATTATAGGGTTTGCATCTTTATCTTACACTCTAGATATTCACTGTAGGTCATCATCGACCTACTTACGCACGATAACTGGGTGACGTTGACCCAAACTAGGTATTATCTTATTTTTTTAATTAGATCAAATCAATATTTATATTCCTCATATTACTTTCATATTCTATATTATTTTAGTTTCTCCATATTATCATTTTACATATCATTTATATCACTTTTGTGTAACAAACGGGGTTGACATCCAACAAGGAAGTTAACGTTTCTTGGAGCCGCTTTGTCGAAACCACCGCATAAACCATATGATCCATTTTTGTGTTAGTATTTCTTATTTACAACGGGTTATCAGTTGGTAGTAGAAGGATCCATCATCACTTTGCACCCATCATCCATCATATCACATTTGAGGTAACATAAACCCTCCAACATTTCTGAGGTATGTAATTTTTTTAGTAGATAAATCATTAACTTGATAATGAATGAGAAAATAAAAATTCCTAGAATACCAAGTGGGACCACCCTTTAGAGATACATTGCATATTTTCTTCTTCTTTTGTTTTCGAATAACACCGCAACATAAGGATCTTCTTTATTTCTTGTTTGTGTTGGGTTCATCTTCTTAGGTCACTCGTCACTCAAGAGTGCAAGTAAAAGGAAAAATATATGTCTAGATATTCCTCGTTTTCCCTATTTTCTCCTTCCGAATTGTATTTCCCTTTCTTGCATGTGTTTTCATAGAAAAATCACACTTTGATTTTGGTTTAAATAGAACCTTTCCTTTCGTATTCTTCTTTCTCACATAGTTTAAGTAGGGATTAACTTTCTACATCTCACAATTTATCACACACAACCTAAAACTCACAAATCAATTAACACATCAAAACATTTCCTTACCCAGAGACTCGATTGGAGTTTCATCACCCAATAGAAAATCACCTTAGACACTCCCTAGCCACAACTTACTTGAAACCAAACCAATTTTTCCTCTCAAAGGTACCTTGTTATCCATCCCCTTTTATTTTTCACACTTTAATAATCTAAAACATAAAAGAACCTTCTACTTGAATTGCTTGGGTAAAACTTATTTCATGCCCGTATTTACTCATTTATCAACTAAAAGAATGGAGCTAAAATTTGCTTCATCATATCAACAAACATTTTCCACAACAGTTACCTCATCCATGCCCTCGAGTAATTCTTTCATGAGAACTCATCCTCTCATTGATGTCTCTCACCCGCATGCCCTTTTTCACACTAAAACCTTAGGTGAGACTAACCCATTCTTACACCACCAATCCATCCTCTCTGGGCCTCGACATACCATTCTTAGAATCTACACCGGCCTCCTCCTCCCATTATTTCACCCACATCAATTGATGTGGACACATCATCACAACCTTCTTCCTTCACACCAATTCCATCATTTGAGGAATTCTTAAAAAGGCCGGAGAAGGGCTTCCTCTTCCTAAACTAAGTGTCAGACTACTCCTAGTGTAACAAAAACGATTATCTAGTCCTATGCTAACATTTTCATGGGGTTTTAGGGAAAGAGTTTTACAGAAATGAAACTATACTAGGGATGGTGATGCACCGAATAAAGGGTGTCTTCAGATTTAGGAAGGGTTAATTTGAAGAGGGTGTGTGCACCACAGGTCAACTTCACCTACTGCAACTTAGAGAGGGTACATGATACCACAGGCTAAGAGACACGCGTTCCTTTTGTTAAACTTTATCAGACCGAGAAATATACCAGTTTCCCAGTGAAGAAGGATGAACTCAAGAAGGGTGAACAGACACCACAACTCAACTGCATGCAATACTTCACCACTCGATAAGCACAGAACTCCAAGAACCTGCAATAGAAACTTAAACTTGCACAGTGTACCTGCAAGTATGAGAAAGGCACAAAGAAGCATAGAAGGATGAAAGGACCGAGATTAGTCACAAAACACACACTTTTATTGCTTCAATAACATGCACAATGCATCATACATTCAGAAGAGGCAATAGTTGCCATTACAGTCTTGAAGAGGAGGCTTGAAAGTTCTCTCAACACACAAGAACAACTTGCAGAAGAGAGAGGACCCTTGAAAAGTATACACTCTTGCCTGAGATATCTAACTGTCCAACTTGTCTGAACTGTTGGAACCCTTTGAAATGAGCTTCCAACTTACATTTATAGAAGAATATGTGAGAAAGAAGAGGAAATGGTCATAATTACATTCCTAAATTGAAGGCCCATGATGTATTTATTGCAGTTAGTTGAACCACCTGAGAAGGTTCCATCATGGGTCATTAATTGCTTGTTGACTTAGTCTTCTTAATGAATTAAAATAATATTTAAATAATAATAATAAATATTATTATTTAAAATATTTAAATAAAAATATTAAATTAATTAAATTATTAGTGGGCCCCATATTCACCGGATTTGAAGAAAAGAATAAAAATAAGTCCAACTCGGTGGTTGGCTCGCCGAGTTGGATCCGAGCTCCGTCATCCATCGCATCAACCAAGTTGAGTTCCTTTGACCGTGACCGATTTGAGCTCCCCACTTTGCCGCCTTGAGATTACTTCTGACTCGCCTTGAGCTTACGTATCACCGACTCGCGTAGAGTTGAACCCACCTTTGTATTGAGCCTAGTTTTCTCTAAGTGTCATGACCTCCCAATGAGCTTTTCCCTCATTGAGCTCTTTCTAGAAATGATTCTTTCACCACTGATCCTTATCATGCACAGCAGCAACTCACCCACTTCTACCACAACCAAGATATTCTCTGGATGAAAATGCTCCTTGAACCGAGCCACCATAGATACCGAGTTGTTCGTTGAGTTTCCTAATCAACTAGTTCTATCTCCTGTAGTTGAGCTCGACACTTCCTCGATCACGACCCGCCTCTTCTACTCTGCTTTCTCACCGAAAATGACTTGTGAAAAGTTCTCGGAAGGGTTTTCTCCAGCTCCACGATCAACTGAGCTCCCTTTTTCTTCGTATTGAGCGAGCTTCACTTCCAATCCATCTTCCGAGTTTTGAACCTTTAATCTCCTTTGATCCGTCCTCCACCGCGACACCAAGCCACTACTCAACCGAGATCTTTTGTTACCATGACCAAAACAAGATTTACATCACCGTGACACTCCCTTGATCATCATGTCCAACTGATGAGCTCTCACCGGTGAACAAATTCTATCAAGCTCTTTCTGTAACTGAGCTCCCATCATCTGATCACCTGGACCACCACGAGCTCGTCGCACTCATTCCCTGGCGAGCTTTACCTCCAAGTCCGGCGCCATCACTGCGACCTGAGCCAAGCTCCCAAAACGAGCTCCGTGTAAAAATTGTGCATGATCTCCATCTGTATAGAGCTCCCCACCTAGATCCAGCCCCCATACCCATTTTGCTTCTTCGAGATCACGCAGAATCCACCTCTTAGTCTGGCGCCATCGTTGCGATCTAAGCCAAGATCCTATCTGTGAAACTCCACGCTCTCAATTCCGATCGAGCCGACATGCACTCGCATTCATCCTCAGCTCAGAATTATCAAGCTTCCTTATCACATAACACTTGCAGTAAGAATGTTTTGGCTTTGCCATAATAAGCACAATTGTACCTTCCAAACGATGAGAAAATGCCATTAACAATAAAGACCTAATGCTGCCATGATGATGACCCAGGTTCACGCCCATTAAACGTCGATAGACACCCTTAAGACTGATTCTTGGACAGAGAGACCTTCGGTATTTTGGCAGTGCACTCTGCAATCTAGGCTCCAACCAACAATTATGCCACTATTGGGATCTTAGTATGGAATGGGTAGCTGGGAGCTACACAATATACTCATTTTTTCAGAAACTAAAAAGATCCTTTATGTTACAATCTGCAACACATAAAATAAGCCCTTAAAGAAATACATTGAACAACTGGGGCAACCAAACGGACCTTGGAAAAATGTACAGGGAACAACCATATGAATTCTTTCTTGGTCGTGGATCAAAGCTGATAGAAATGAGCTAGATAAAAACAACTTGAAATCTGCAAAGATAATCGTCCATTGAAAAACACAGCTCGAACTCGTAAAAGAATACTTTTATTGTCTGATTGGACGTACATAATGGAAGGGTATAAATATTGCGTACTGCCCTCGGAGTTTCTCAAAGAGACCATTTTCGAGTAACAAGGATGCAACATGCAAAACGGCCGACCAGGTATTTCAGAGTTGACTCGCATTCAATTCGTTTCTAGGAGAAGGAATGCTGAGCAATATGAATCGTTTCATTCTGCACCGTTTTAAACCTTCATCTCCTGGTTCATGGAAATTCTATGAAGCCTTGAAGGTCGTGACTCCAATCCATCGTACACGGCAGTGAATATGTGTTTCCTGCAACTGCTTGCTGGAAGCGCTAAGAAGGCTTCGACTGTATTGCACACGCCTGCTGCCTGTGCGTGAGAGTTTCTCGCGACCACCGAATGCTATGCGTGGTAAGCGGAATGTGTAGAGCCTCCTTCAAACAACCTTCTGTACATAACGCTGTGAGATTAAGATTGAAAGTGGATGGTATTGGCACTGGCATTGCATTGCAGCGTGGGAAATGTCAATTTAGTTGTACCACTATGACAATGAACCACTGTAAGCATCCTCAGAAGTGGTAATATGACCGAGTTCTGAACCTTTCGACTGCTCATTATTCACCTCCACATTGAACGGATCTTCGTTACATTGATCTTCCCCAACCAATTTGCCTATTTACTCGGTCCTTGACTGAGCTTTACTTGTTGAGTCCTTACACATGCACCAGATGGCTTAACCGATAATCTATCTATCTTCATGAGCACGTTCTCGTTTACCATTCCAACGTGTTTTGACCCACTTGATGACTCGCCTGGTATTCCGGAAATAAACTTGAATTCTTCTCTACGCGGAAAACTCACGACGGCTTGTCATTGCAAAGTTTCCACTTGGGCGGTGTTGCTCGAACCTCCCCTCGCTGGAGTGAACACTTGGAATGCCATCTACTTATTTCCCATCGCACCGGTCGCCTCGAATCTCCACATAACGGCTTGGCCACATCAATCCACGGGCCCCGGCCTCGCCTTTTTCAGGCAGGCGTGAGGAGTTTGACCCGATTTCTCCATTCACTAAGTCTCGACCATGGCTTTCCATCTTAATATTTCCGCGCTTGGCAGTGTTTGCCCGAATCTCCCCTTCACGGAAGTTTGGTCATGGTTTGCCAAACCAATATCTCCACGCCTGGCAGTTTGACCGGATTTCTCCCATTTTTTGGCAGTAGACTCAAACTTCTCCCACGCCCGGGATTTCTTCTTTGGCTTGACATCACGTCATTTCCCCTTGGCATTGCTTGCCTTATTTCCCACGTCCTTGGCAAGATGAAACTCGGGACCCCCTTTACGTGAAAACCTTGTGTTGGCTTTCCACTGCAAATTTTCCACCATGTAAATCGGGATGAAGATATCCTATGTGGGGAAATACTGATTTGGCTTGCCATCATCAAATTTATGACCTTGGCAATATACTGAAATATTTCCCATGTGGGAATCTTACAATGGCTTGCCATCATCAAAGTCCAACCCGACAAAAGGGATGAAAATCTCCCAAGCCAATGCCTTAGCACGGATTTGAACCCCAACTTTTCCTTCTCGACTTACAATCGAACCAAACAAAACTCTGGATGCTCACGACCTTGTCAGGCTCGACTGAGTGAGCCAATGCTACCACGTCTGAGCTCCATCCTCAAATGATCGATTCTTTTCCATTGGCCAAGCCATACACGAATGTTCAGGTGATCGGGGTGATCAGGTGTTCATTGCATTTCATGAAATAGTTTGAATGCATGTATAGGATGTCCATGCCTTCTGTAAGCTACAATTACCATATTCCATGAGAAGAGATCTGGATCAGTCATGCAGTTGAAGACTTTACGAGCATCCATCAAACTTCCACACTTGTCATACATGTAGATAAGTTTATTTGGTAATAGCGTGAGTCTTCCAAATGTGTGTCCCCTATTATTGATGTGAGAGTGGATTTGCTTGGCCTCCGCAAGGGCTTTCTTAGTAATGCAAGCCTGTAGTAGATGAAGATATGTTAAAGAATTTACAGATGGATTATGTGTTGTAAGAAGAACGTGTAGTGCCTCCTTCAAGCGACCCTCTCCATAGAGTGCTACGAGATTTTGATTGAGATGTATTTGGTTGCTTGGTTGCAAACATTTTTTCATTCAAACACTACCAGATGACCTCATCGTCATATCTGCATAATCTCATATCATCTTGGTCAAACAAGATAATTTTCCCAAGTGGTTGGTCGAGCACTGTCTAATGGATTAGACCTGGCCTCATGTTAACTTAGCTTTCCTTGACTCGGCCTTCAGATCTTTTTGCATCGATCTCCACCGGGATCCTTGTACAGTTCCTTTCATTCGTCAATTTTCAACGAGCTATATTTTGCATTAACAAGACCTCGTCGAGCTCTTACAACTGAGAGTCTCCACTGAGATGATTTCTGAGATGATTATCAATTTGACACCGGGTTCTTTATCAACTCGACCGTGATAGGACCCCGTTGTCCAATCTTGCCAGGTGTGCAAAATTGGATAACATTTTTGGCGACCTCTCGGGGATGATTGCCTGCTAAGCATGATTCCAGTAGCCTTAAGTCATCCATTGGGCATGGAGTCTATGTTGGAATCCTGAAAGTAGTATGATTTTCTTTGACACATCCCGAAATCTCCTTGAACATTTCTGATATCCTGGGCCTCCCTGGAATGCTAAGCATGAAGTATACTGAATCTGTTGAATGCTTGACATCCATGGAACACTGCAAAAATTTGAATGAAGCAGATTTTGAACTGTTATGGAAACCTTGAACCTTTCTTCTCCTTGACACCTTCCAATGATGAAACAATGTGCAGAACAACACAAAACACAACAACGAGGAAAGCAAAACAACAACAGACAACAATGTGCATAAGCACTTGGAGGAAAACACCTAATTTTAACTGTACAGGGGGTGGAACGCTTCTCAAAAACAAGCTTTGAGATGTATCCCATTCACATGAATGGGCAGTTCTTCTCCATTGAGCCTAGATAGACGAAATGAATTTGCCTCTTTGCAACTTGTGATGATGTATGGTCCACTCCAAAGAGCGTCAAACTTGGCATGCTTGCCTGGTTTGGCCCTGTCTTCATCCCATTTGAGAACTAAATCTCCCTCTTGAAAATGTCTGTCGGACGCCTTCTTGTCAAAATATTTCTTAACTTGAGCCTGATGCTGCTCCAAAGTTTTCATAGCCTTATCTCGTACTTCCTGTAACTCCATGAGTTCAGCAAACCTTACCGTCAGAGGATCACTCTCTATAACTTCAAGTTGATGAGCTAACTCCAAAGAAGGTAACTCCAATGAGAGCGGGAGTTTTGCCTCTCTTCCATATACAAGAACGAAAGGAGAATTTCCGATGGCCCTTTTAGGTGTGATTCGATCTGCCCATAAGGCGGTCTTAAGCTGTGTATGCCAAGTCCTCTTGTTAGTCTCCATTGTGCGCTTAATAATCCTTATGAGGTTTTTGTTGCTAGACTCAGCCAATCCGTTTCCTTGCGGATAGTAATTGGATGAAGTTTTGAGGTATACCCCATTTTTAACAGCCCATTCACTCAATTTCATACCAAGAAAAGCCAGCCGATTGTCGAAATGATGTAAATGGAACACCCGAACCTCGTCATTATACCCTCCAAAAATCTAGAACGCCTTTTCATTGCTCTCTTTAATGCTACCGCCTCGTCCATCGAGTAAAATAGTCTCTGCTGCAGTAAGGACCCATTTATGTCCATCACTGGATGGAGGATTAATCATTCCAATGAAATCCAACCCCCAATGAACAAATGGTTGATCCACTTCAATTGGATCCAGTGGAAGAGCTGCTACGCTTTGCTTACTAGTGAAAAGGGAACATTTCTTACACTTCCTTACCCAGAGATGGGAATCTTTGAATAAATCCGCCAATAGTAGCCGCTGCCGCATGATCTTGGTAGTGTTGTTCAGTGCGGAATAATGTCCTCCAGATAGGCCATTATGAAATTCTTCTAGTATCTTACTTAATTGCTCGGTCCCTATGCACCGAAAGGAGAACGCCGTTCAAATATTTTCAAAGAGAATGCTATCTACCAAAACATATGGGATAGATTGAAGACGGAAAGTTCGTCTTTGGTTTTTATCCATGTTTCACGGTATGCTCCCGAGAAGATGAAATTCTTCATTTTGGATAACCAATCGCACTTGATCAACATCCTCATCAATATTTAGGAGTGTCACGTCCTCGTTACCTTTTGATTCCATGTCTGCAGCAAGCAAGTTGCTCACATAAACCCTTACCTCTCGACAAGTTTAGTGACTTTGATATACACGTCATACTCCATTACCTTCGTGATCCATCCAAAGACGCTTTTCGCTCATTTTTGTTCAAAGAAAAACTCCTCGACACTGGATGAGACACCATCGATGAATCTTGTTGTTGGACAACATGTGCTTGAATTTCTTCAAAGCTCGAATAACCGCAAAGACTTGCTTTTCAATGAATGAGTATTTGAACTCGTAGTCTTTGAGGGATTGACTGAAGAAAGCGATTGGTTGCTCCATCAGGTTATCGTTTTGTTGGGTGAGGATCCCTGAAATGCTCTCTTGACCTGCAAAAGCATAAAGGATAAAATCTTTGTCAAACCTGGGGTTCACAAGCGTGGGAGCTTGGGAAATGGCTGTTTTGATGGCTTCGAAGCTTTCTCGCCCTTCCTTTGTCCATGAGAATGGCATGTTTTTCCTTAGCATGGCTGTCAGTGGTTTAGCCAATGTCGCGAATTGGGGGATGAATCTCCGCACGAAATTTATGGTTCCCAGGAAGCTCTGGAGGCCCTTCTTGTGACTCGGGAGAGATAAGGACATAATCGAATGAATCCTAGCTGGATCGATTGATAATCCTTCGCTGAAACAACATGCCCCAACAATTTTCCCTCGTGCACTGCGAAAATACATTTCTTGGGGTTAAGTGAAACCCCAAATTCCCTACACCTTTGGAAAACTTTCCTTAGATGCGTGATGTGATCTTCTGCATGCTTAGAGTATACAGTTATATCATCAAGGTAAACCAAAATAATATCGTTGATTAGTCCCTTAAATGCCATGTCCATGGCTCTTTGGAAAGTAGCCCTGCATTGGACAATCCGAATGGCATTTTATTGTAGGCATACGTGCCCCACTTGGTAGTGAAAGCCGTTTTGAATTGGTCAGATTCTTGGACTAGGATTTGATCAGAACTCAATATCCATCGAGCAAAGAAAATCTTTGAGCCCGCCACCGCTTGAAGGATCTGCTCCATCGAGGGAAGAGGATAATGGTCTTTAATGACGCACGATTCAAATCCTCGAAATCTACGCATAACCGGATCTCTCCGTTCTTCTTCCTCACGGCACCAAATTGGCTACCCATGAGGAATGCTTGATGGGAAAATTATACAAGCCTCGATGAGCTTGGTTAGCTCCTTTCTCATTAGTGGCTCAATTTTGGGATTAATTGGTCTCTGTTTCGATTTAACCGGCTTAGCATTAGGATCCAGATTCGATGGTATGTGCGCAAGACCGGATCAAAACCACGCAGATCTTTATAGCTCCATGCAAAGATGTCATGATACTCTTGACAAAGTTTGATGAAAGCTTCTTTCTCCTCAGAAGTACACACTTTTCCGATCTTAAGAAATTTTTCATTTGATACTTCGACTTCCTCAAAATATTCTTCTTTGACCACCATGTTAGGGCTTTGTCTTTTGGCTTGGTCATCTGAATTGAAAATGGATTCCAAAGTGACTAAACCTTTTGGTAACTTGTTGCTTTTCAATTGGATAATTTGTTCACCATATGACTCTTGTAACTTATCTTGATTTCTTGCAGCAAACTCCGCCTCTTCTTGTAGGAAGAGGACAATTTGGTTGTCACTATCGAACACTTGCCAACTACTCACATTATCAGGGACTGCTGGTCGAACCACCATTTTAACAAATTGCTGCCCTTCTTTCATGATATCAACTGGTATGTTGTATTGTGAACCAATTGTAGCAAGCCTGTCTGCATCTTGATTTTGATCTCTAGGGATTGCATGGATCCCAAAAGCTTCGAAATCTTCAATCAGGTCCCAGACTCGGTTCTTGTATGATCTTAAAAGATCATTTTTGGATGCACTACGTGCTGAAACTTGATGAACAACTAACTCACTGTCTCCAAAAACAGTTAGGGCCTTGATTCCCTTCCTTTGGGCTAGCTGAATTCCTTGCACAAGAGCCTCGTATTCAGCAACATTGTTAGTGCAACTGAACTGCAACCGGAAAGATGAGAAGTACTTATCTCCCTCTGGAGAAATTAACATAACACCAGCACCGGATCCATTCTTACTTCTTGAGCCATCGAAGAACAATTGCCATAGTCCTTTAGAATCACTTGGCGTTTTGACAAGTTGTGGTATGATTGTATCTTCTTCATGGATACAGTAGGTACCTAATCCTGTTTCTTCCAAGACCAACAAACCAGCTTCTTCTTCTGCCAATACATCAGCGTAGGGATCGTACTGATGATCTCTACTTACTTCATCCAGCAAAGTATCAGGGACTTCTTCAACAAGGGTGGTTGGTTCATGATCGGCACCTTCCTCTTCTGGATCGCCAATGGTGTAATTTCCATTTATGGGACTAGAAGTGTAGGGTTCTACATGATTATGGCAGATTGGTTCTGCCCTTATAGTTACTTTGGTTCCGTATCGAGTCCTGAGAATCATATGTGACCAATCGGCTGATAGGTAACCGCCCATCTTGGCAGTGAAATCCCGTGATAGGCAGATGGCAAAGAGGGGAGGGAGATCGATGACCGATATGTCTTGGGTGAATGACAAACTTGGGCATGCATGAATGGTAAGTTGAAGTCCTTTGATAACCCCAACAGTCTTAACAGCTGTGCCATCCAGTTGAACAACCCTCTCAGAATCGGGCGCATATTGTATGCCTAGTACATCTGCAATTTGTTTCGGCATGACAGAGCTACTGGCACCAGAATCGATCATGCAATTATGTACCAAGTGGTCGCCAATGATCAGGGAAATGTAGAATGGCGGTGGTTTGTTTGCTGTAGGAATGATTTTCCCTTCCGGTTGACACAAATTTGTAGCATTTGTCACTCCATGGCTTGGTGATCCGTTGGTTGTACTAAAACTGTTCAGAGCTTCTCGCAGCAGGTTTCTTTGAGAAGGAATCGAGAGTGCATCCCACATGGTAACGCTCAGATTGGTTTTCTTCATTTGTTCTACTATGCTGAAGGGAATCGCTCCAACTTTATTGACACTTTTTTGGGCATTGGGGTCCTCCTTTGGAAAATGTTTGTTGGGTACCGTGATGCCTGGAGAACCATCTTTCCCTGCGGTGTGGCTAGCCAGTGTTTCTGGTGATTTCTTTCCCGCATTTTTGTCAACTGCCATTTGAAACCCAGGTTGAGAAGTGGATGCTAGATCAGCTTCGAGAGGTTGAGGCTCCATTGCTCTCTTTTTGGAACGAGTGTTTGCTGCCACTGATGAAGAATCTATATTCAATCCGCAAAAATCTTCTTCTTGCCAGTTTAGTAACGTGGATTCTTCAGGTGCCTGTGGTTGATCTGCTGCTTCTTGCGTAGATGAATTGTTTGTTAACTCTGAAGGGGCAGATACACTTTGAACCATAAGGGCCTGGCTAAGAACCCCATTGGGACAAAGATTTTGATTGTGAGGTTGAGAGCAAGGATAACACCATTCGTAGTCTTGAACTAGATTATTTTGAACAGGTACTATAGCTCTAGATGAGCTAGCTGCAAGAGGGTTCCGGAAGTTCAAGGGCCTGACATTTGCAACTTGACTCGTAGTTTGATTTTGAGGCTGATTGTTTCCTTGAAAAGGAGGACGGTTAGCCTGATACTGCTGATTTTGTGGTTGATACGGATGATTGTATTGAAATTGTTGCCTTTTGAGTGCAACGAGCTCATTTCCAAAATTTTGCAGTAGTGATTTGACTTCAAATAGGTCATTTGAAGAGGCAGGGGAAGATTGAGATGGTTGCTTGGAGTCCACTGGAAGAGGAGCAATGATAGGCTGATGATTCGTAAGATCTGGAGAAAAGGGCATTGGTGGTCGTGGAGCTATCTTTCCAGCCTGAATCAAAGAATTCTCTGCACTTATGGCAACTTCGTAAGCATCAGGAAGTGTAGTCCCTCCCATAGACTGGATCATAACTGCTACATCGCTATTCAAGGCTCGCAAATAGTACAAGAATGCATTATGTGCAGAAGGCTTTACGAGCGCCGGAATCCTATTCCAAGTCCTATGGAATCGGAAGTTGAAATCACTCATGTATTCTTGGGAAGCTCTCTTTATGGTAGAGAGTTGTTCCAAAAGTGATAGGTGATCACTTTTGTCTTCAAATTGTTTACATAGCTTTTCTCCCAACTCGTCCCAAGTGGTTATAGTGCCAACACCTAACCCACGAAACCATTGAAGTGCTTTTCCCTTGAAAGAGGTAGCAAGAAGTCTAACTGCAACATTGTCTTCGGTGATATTATGTACTGCGCAGATGCTGGCTACATCAAAGATATGCTCCACTGGAGTAACGTGAGTTTCCCCCGTGTAGAAGGGTAAACTTTTGAGTGCCGCAACAGGTATCGGATCACGTTGAGCCAACATAAGAGGACTGCTTGCATTGAAAGGGGGAAAAACTTGGTTCCTCGCCATAGAGAACGAAAGGTTGATTGTTCCTGGGTGGAGGAAATCTTCCGTAAGGAGGAGTTGAATGACCCCTACTAGGTAAATCTGCAACTGGGGATGTGGAAATGCCTCTTCTTCTTCTCTTTGGAGGAGACAAGGAAAGTTCGGTATGTTGATAATTTCCTTTCTTTGAAGAAGCTCTTGTCTGAATTCTTCGCATAAGTTATCGCACTGAGATTTGGAATCCAGAGATATGGAGTCGCCAGGTACTTTGACTTGTGTAAGTGAGAAGAGAAGTACCAACTCTGTCCCACCGGGCGTGCCAAAAACTGTTGTGTGTGGTTGCACGGTGGCTTAAGATTTCTTGTTTGATAATGAGACACCTCCGAAAGATGGATCTCTAACTTTTGTGATGTCCCACCGGGCGTGCCAAAAACTGTTGTCGCCAAATCACTGCACCCTCCGAATGGCCAGGATGTGAATAGGACGTTCGGTGTGATTGGGACACATGGGATCACCTCTCAAGCTGTGGGACTTGGGCTCGAGGTGAACCTCCGGAGAAGGCCGGCTTCCTCTTCCTAAACTAAGTGTTGTACTACTCCTAGTGTAACAAAAACGATTATCTAGTCCTATGCTAACATTTTCATGGGGTTTTAGGGAAAGAGTTTTACAGAAATGAAACTATACTAGGGATGGTGATGCACCGAATAAAGGGTGTCTTCAGATTTAGGAAGGGTTAATTTGAAGAGGGTGTGTGCACCACAGGTCAACTTCACCTACTGCAACTTAGAGAGGGTACAGGATACCACAGGCTAAGAGACACGCGTTCCTTTTGTTAAACTTTATCAGACCGAGAAATATACCAGTTTCCCAGAGAAGAAGGATGAACTCAAGAAGGGTGAACAGACACCACAACTCAACTGCATGCAATACTTCACCACTCGATAAGCACGTAACTCCAAGAACTCCGTAATAGAAACTTAAACTTGCACAAAGTGTACCGCAAGTATGAGAAAGGCACAAAGAAGCATAGAAGGATGAAAGGACCGAGATTAGTCACAAAACACACACTTTTATTGCTTCAATAACATGCACAATGCATCATACATTCGTAAGAGGCAATTGCCATTGCCATTGGCCTTGAAGAGGAGGCTTGAAAGTTCTCTCAACACACAAGAACAACTTGCGTAAGAGAGAGGACCCTTGAAAAGTATACACTTCGCTCGAGATATCTAACTGTCTAACTTGTCCGAATCTGTTGGAACCCTTTGAAATGAGCTTCCAACTTACATTTATAGAAGAATATGTGAGAAAGAAGAGGAAATGGTCATAATTACATTCCTAAATCAAGGCCCATGATGTATTTATTGCATAGCTTAGTGAACCACCGAGAAGGTTCCATCATGGGTCATTAATTGCTTGTTGACTTAGTCTTCTTAATGAATTAAAATAATATTTAAATAAAATATTTAAATAATAATAATAAATATTATTATTTAAAATATTTAAATAAAAATATTAAATTAATTAAATTATTAGTGGGCCCCATATTCACCGGATTTGAAGAAAAGAATAAAAATAAGTCCAACTCGGTGGTTGGCTCGCCGAGTTGGATCCGAGCTCCGTCATCCATCGCATCAACCAAGTTGAGTTCCTTTGACCGTGACCGATTTGAGCTCCCCCACTTTGCCGCCTTGAGATTACTTCTGACTCGTCTTGAGCTTACGTATCACCGACTCGCGTAGAGTTGAACCCACCTTTGTATTGAGCCTAGTTTTCTCTAAGTGTCATGACCTCCCAATGAGCTTTTCCCTCATTGAGCTCTTTCTAGAAATGATTCTTTCACCACTGATCCTTATCATGCACAGCAGCAACTCACCCACTTCTACCACAACCAAGATATTCTCTGGATGAAAATGCTCCTTGAACCGAGCCACCATAGATACCGAGTTGTTCGTTGAGTTTCCTAATCAACTAGTTCTATCTCCTGTAGTTGAGCTCGACACTTCCTCGATCACGACCCATCTCTTCTACTGTTTCTCACCGAAAATGACTTGTGAAAAGTTCTGCGAAGGGTTTTTCTCCAGCTCCACGATCAATCTGAGCTCCCTTTTTTCTTCGTATTGAGCGAGCTTCACTTCCAATCCATCTTCCGAGTTTTGAACCTTTAATCTCCTTTGATCCGTCCTCCACCGCGACACCAAGCCACTACTCAACCGAGATCTTTTGTTACCATGACCAAAACAAGATTTACATCACCGTGACACTCCCTTGATCATCATGTCCAACTGATGAGCTCTCACCGGTGAACAAATTCTATCAAGCTCTTTCTGTAACTGAGCTCCCATCATCTGATCACCTGGACCACCACGAGCTCATCGCACTCATTCCCTGGCGAGCTTTACCTCCAAGTCCGGCGCCATCACTGCGACCTGAGCCAAGCTCCCAAAACGAGCTCCGTGTAAAAATTGTGCATGATCTCCATCTATATCGAGCTCCCCACCTAGATCGAGCTCCCCATACCCGTTTTGCTTCTTCGAGATCACGCAGAATCCACCTCTTAGTCTGGCGCCATCGTTGCGATCTAAGCCAAGATCCTATCTGTGAAACTCCACGCTCTCAATTCCGATCGAGCCAACATGCACTCGCATTCATCCTCGCCTGAATTATCAAGCTTCCTTATCACATAACACTTGCAAAGAAGAATGTTTTGGCTTTGCCATAATAAGCACAATTGTACCTTCCAAACGATGAGAAAATGCCATTAACAATAAAGACCTAATGCCGCCATGATGATGACCTGTGTTCACGCCCATTAAACGTCGATAGACACCCTTAAGATCGATTCTTGAAAGAGAGACCTTCGGTATTTTGGCAAAGGCACTCGCAATCTAGGCTCCAACCAACAATTATGCCACTATTGGGATCTTAGTATGGAATGGGTAGTCGGGAGCTACACAATATACTCATTTTTTCGTAAACTAAAAAGATCCTTTATGTTACAACTGCAACACATAAAATAAGCCCTTAAAGAAATACATTGAACAACCTGGGCAACCAAACGGACTTGGAAAAATGTACAGGAACAACCATATGAATTCTTTCTTGGTCGTGGATCAAAGCCAGATAGAAATGAGCTAGATAAAAATAGCTTGAAATCGCAAAGATAATCGTCCATTGAAAAACACAGTTTCAATTTGGTAAAAGAATACTTTTATTGTTCGATTGGACATACATAATGGAAGGGTATAAATATTGCGATCGCCCTCTGAGTTTCTCAAAGAGACCATTTTCGAGTAACAAGGATGCAACATGCAAAACGGCCGACCACTGTATTTCGAGTTGACTCGCATTCAATTCGCTTTCTAGGAGAAGGAATGCCGAGCAATATGAATCGCTTCATTCTCGCACCGTTTTAAACCTTCATCTCCCGGTTCATGGAAATTCTATGAAGCTTGAAGGTCGTGACTCCAATCCATCGTACACGCTGAATATGTGTTTCGTAATCGCTTGCTTTGGAAGCGCTAAGAAGGTTTCGATCGTATGCACACGCCGCCGCCCGTGCGTGAGAGTTTCTCGCGACCACCGAATGCTATGCGTGGTAAGCGGAATGTGTAGAGCCTCCTTCAAACAACCTTCTGTACATAACGCTGTGAGATTAAGATGAAAGTGGATGGTTGCACGGCATTGCATTGCAGCGTGGGAAATGTCAATTTAGTTGTACCACTATGACAATGAACCACTGTAAGCATCCTCAGAAGTGGTAATATGACTGAGTTCTGAACCTTTCGACTGCTCATTATTCACCTCCACATTGAACGGATCTTCGTTACATTGATCTTCCCCAACCAATTTGCCTATTTACTCGGTCCTTGACTGAGCTTTACTTGTTGAGTCCTTACACATGCACCAGATGGCTTAACCGATAATCCATCTATCTTCATGAGCACGTTCTCGTTTACCATTCCAACGTGTTTTGACCCACTTGATGACTCGCCTGGTATTCCGGAAATAAACTTGAATTCTTCTCTACGCGGAAAACTCACGACGGCTTGTCATTGCAAAGTTTCCACTTGGCGGTGCTGTTCCGAACCTCCCCCGCGCGGAGTGAACAGCTTGGAATGCCATCTACTTATTTCCCATTGGCACTGGTCGCCCGAATCTCCGCATAACGGCTTGGCCACATCAATCCACGGGCCCCGGCCTCAGCTTTGCCACGCAGCGTGAGGAGTTTGACCCGATTTCTCCATTCACTAAGTCCACCATGGCTTTCCATCTTAATATTTCGCGCTGGCAAAGTTGTTTGCCCGAATCTCCCCTTCACGGAAGTTTGGTCATGGTTTGCCAAACCAATATCTCCACGCCGGCAGTTTGACCGGATTTCTCCCATTTTTTGGCAGTAGACTCAAACTTCTCCCACGCCCGGGATTTCTTCTTTGGCTTGACATCACGTCATTTCCCCTTGGCATTGCTTGCCTTATTTCCCACGTCCTTGGCAAGATGAAACTCGGGACCCCCTTTACGTGAAAACCTTGTGTTGGCTTTCCACTGCAAATTTTCCACCATGGAAATCGGGATGAAGATATCCTATGTGGGGAAATACTGATTTGGCTTGCCATCATCAAATTTATGACCTTGGCAATATACTGAAATATTTCCCATGTGGGAATCTTACAATGGCTTGCCATCATCAAAGTCCAACCCGAAAAAAGGGATGAAAATCTCCCAAGCCAATGCCTTAGCATGGATTTGAACCCCAACTTTTCCTTCTCGACTTACAATCGAACCAAACAAAACTCTGGATGCTCACGACCTTGTCAGGCTCGACTGAGTGAGCCAATGCTACCACGTCTGAGCTCCATCCTCAAATGATCGATTCTTTCCATTGGCCAAGCCATACACGAATGTTCAGGTGATCGGGGTGATCAGGTGTTCATTGCATTTCATGAAATAGTTTGAATGCATGTATAGGATGTCCATGCCTTCTGGAAGCTACAATTACCATATTCCATGAGAAGAGATCTGGATCAGCCATGCAGTTGAAGACTTTACGAGCATCCATCAAACTTCCACACTTGTCATACATGTAGATAAGTTTATTTGGTAATAGCGTGAGTCTTCCAAATGTGTGTCCCTATTATTGATGTGAGAGTGGATTTGCTTGCCCTCCGCAAGGGCTTTCTTAGTAATGCAAGCCTGTAGTAGATGAAGATATGTTAAAGAATTTACAGATGGATTATGTGTTGTAAGAAGAACGTGTAGTGCCTCCTTCAAGCGACCCTCTCCATAGAGTGCTACGAGATTTTGATTGAGATGTATTTGGTTGCTTGGTTGCAAACATTTTTTCATTCAAACACTACCAGATGACCTCATCGTCATATCTGCATAATCTCATATCATCTTGGTCAAACAAGATAATTTTCCCAAGTGGTTGGTCGAGCACTGTCTAATGGATTAGACCTGGCCTCATGTTAACTTAGCTTTCCTTGACTCGGCCTTCAGATCTTTTTGCATCGATCTCCACCGGATCCTTATTACAGCCTTTCATTCACAATTTTCAACGAGCTATATTTTGCATTAACAAGACCTCGTTGAGCTCTTACAACCGAGAGTCTCCACCGAGATGATTTCTGAGATGATTATCAATTTGACACCAGGATCCAAGATGTCTCACAAGGCATCTTATAGTATACATAAATATTCTAACATTTGCTACAAACTTCTACAATCATGCTTCCGCCTATCAAGGCCTTTGACCCAAAAGGAAAGAAGCCTTCATGGTTAAATTCCAACATTATGTGCACCTTTCATCATACCCCGGGAATGATATCGAACATCAGAGAGTGCTCGTAATATTATCCATAATATCATTGAAGAGGAAATACTTCTTCTTGGACCAAGTCAGTCCCTTCCTTCCACATCTAGTCCAATATCTGCCATTTCTCCTTCGGGAGATGAATCTTCCAAGGGTGGTCCCCATTTGTTCATTAATGTTGTTTGCAACCACCGGCCCAGCCCTCGTGACCCAAAACCAACATCTAAATTGAAAGCTAAAACCTTCATCGCCATTCATTCTATAAAGGATTTAAGCACATCATCGAAACCAAAGGTTTCCGTTTTAGTATCTCTTAGGCCCATTGAACAAAGAATCAATGTAAAGCTTCACCAAGCCCCTATTAAGATGTCACTTTACAAGCTCATCCAAAGCTCGCTAGATCGAGACAAGTTTCATCGAAGCCTCAAAGTGCATTCCGACATCCAAAGGATGAAGCTCACCCTTCACATATCTCGTAGAGCACTTACTACTTCTACCGCTATATGATTCGATGATACTAAAATTATGGATATCCCACTAGAATAACATGACCTACCCCTCTTTATTATGGTCATGATCAATGATACATTCATTTAGAAATCCATGATTGACAGTGGGACAAGCATTAATATCCTTCCATCACATACTTTCGATAAACTCAAGATCCCATAGGATTTTTTCACCTGCATACCCATGGTCCTTCATAGTTTTAACAATGCCATCACTCCCGCATTTAGAACATTCTTTATTCCTAGCCACATTAGTGAGAATATCATCCATGAGGTATTCTATATCATCAAGGAGAATACTGAAGATAATATTCTCCTGGGAGACCATGGATTTCACCATGCATTACATCCCCTCTGCACTTCATCATTCCCTTAAATATGAGCATGAGGGGAAGATTATCACGCTCCCTGGGGATGCTCCTCCCTTCCAAGGGTGTAACATGACCTATAGAACAAATGATTTACTCATTCCCAAGAATGATTCATCTACACCATCCACCAACTCAATTATACCCTCATCCAAACTCCCTAATGATGAATCTCTGGATCATGTAATGGAAAAATTACAATGGGGAGTATCATCTTCTCACACTCAACACTCTTCCCACTCCTCACCGTATCAGTAGACGATAATGCCCCTATGGGGATTTTATTCCTTTCAGCCCACCAAATCTTTGCACCAACCTCATTTATGGTGGTTTTGATACCCCATCCTATCATGTCAATGATCTTCCACATGCCAAGCTTTATACTAGTCGCTTTGGATTTTGAACAAACCATATTTTTCCTATACCTATATCCATCATTTTGCATGGAAAGGATTCATCCTAAGCACACTACAAGTATGGGCCACATGGATTTATTGCTGATCAATTTCATAAACCTTATGAAATTTTTTGGTTAGGCTACAGAGCAATCTCCACTCCCATCCCACCATATGAGATACTCATGAACATGCCTTCTCCACCTTTCTTTATTTTCTTTGAATCTCGAAGACATGGAGATGGATAATACCATCTCTATTGCTTCTGGACTATTTTTAAGTCACCACGATCACTTTGGGACTACTCACTTATCAATGTGAAAATTGGACTAGGTCCCTTCCTCTTCGCCATCTAGAGATGATAGAAGAATATTCTTATACCATCAACATCCTTCAATGTGCCAATG
The DNA here is from genome assembly GCA_018340775.1 of Taxus wallichiana var. yunnanensis. Classification (NCBI taxonomy): domain Eukaryota; kingdom Viridiplantae; phylum Streptophyta; class Pinopsida; order Cupressales; family Taxaceae; genus Taxus; species Taxus wallichiana. Next base: position 59,599,042 of record CM031238.1, on the reverse strand, counting down.
ATGATGTCATTCCTCCCACATGGGGTAGAAGGTTCTTATCTTCATAAGACCTTACTAGCCGACAAACCTACTCATCTTAACGAAGCCACCATTGATGTCAATATCGGGACTCCCCAAGATCCTCGATTCTCAAATCGGGGCCAATATCTTGATCCACATGAGCTTAAATCTTTCACTTTATTCCTTTCTTGTCATACCTAGGCATTTTCATGGTCTTATTTAGACATACTAGGTTTTGACCCTTCTATCTTGGTTCACAATATTTTCACTTATCCCAATGGAGAATCGGTAGCGTAGGCTTCGCCGTACGCGCCCTCACGCTTCCTCCTTATTAAAGAAGAGTTACAATGCCTTATTTTTTCCAACTTCATTATCCATATTGATTATCTCAAATGGGTTTCTAACATTGTCTCCATCAAGAAAGAGTCTAGAAAACTTTACATATGCATAGATTTTGAAATCTCAATCTCATTTTCCCTAAAGATGAATTTT